>VYZT01033074.1:129422-152338 GCA_013400735.1 Pomatostomus ruficeps | reverse complement strand
GGGGTAGGGGAGGGGAGGAGGAAGAGAGAGAAAGAGAAAGAAAAGACAAGTCATTTACATCTCAAAGCCACAAGGGCTCAGTGACCAAGTTACCAGACACATCTCCTCTGATGTGTTTGTACAGCAAACAACAACTGTGACTGCAGTCCGCAGAGCTGCACCTGCACAAGCGTTAATCAATCTAACGTGTAACTCCAGCAATAACAATGTGGAAGCAGCAGTTCAACTCCAGCTTAAGACACAATGGACCTCATTAAGTGAGAGCACTTTCATGATGATTAGCACATTATTAACTCCCACATCCTAGCATCACCCCTCCTATGAATTCATTTGAATGTGCTGGACAGACAGTCTCTCAAAAGCACCACTGTTTTGATTTACAGAGGGCTCTGACAGATTCATGTCTCAGATCCCATCTAACCAAGTAACTAAAATGTTTCCTGACATTTAGAACTCATTAATTGTGGTATCCTGAACAATACTACATTACAGACAGACAAAGAAAATGTCTTTGAACATTATGCTTACTTTGAACAGTAAATGACATAGAAGCTATGTACAATTTAGTAACCACATTTAAGAATAACTACACATTTTGCAACCTGCAGCACTGTCACTCCAGTGATATGGAACCTTTGTTTCAGGAACAGACTCTGAATCTATTGTTTGCTTAATAAAGTCAAATCAGCAACTGCACTGAGCCACAGAAGCAACAGTGCCAATGGCAAGAGACACTACAGAAATGGAAGTATATAAATTTCAACAACAGGGAACTAAAAATGTCAAAAAACTCTCAGATCTCACTGGCTCTTAAAACTGCTGCATTAATCCTACATGGCATTCCTTTTCAGTGAGTTTTTGATCTGATTACCTTACCAAATCAGGAAAAAAAAAAAAACAAACCAAAGCCCAAACCCCCAGTGACTGTACCTCTTCACTCCACAACCCCCAACTTTCAGTATTAAAGCTCCTTTGTGCTGCTGAACTATGCAAATGTTTTCAAGAGCGGAGTACTTACAGGATATGAGGTCCTCTACATCCCTCTTTGTCACTGGAGGCTGACTAGTTCTAGATAGTTCATGACAGGTGAGAACACCTGAAAAACATTACTATTCCAACTCTGTCATTTCCCCACGCAGTTTGAACACTGTATTTAGTGAGTGCTATCCCAACATTTGCATAAATCTTTGAAAAGAAATTAAAATTGACACATTCACTGATGAAAAACAAAGTATTTTGAGAGTAGAGAAATGTGTTACTTGGATGGTCTATACCCAGGAGGGAATTCAGTCACTGCCACAGACCATCTTGTTAAACAAAACCTTGCGAATAAACATCCTGTGATTTGGTAAACACTGGTCCAAATAGCCACACACAGATTAAAAGGCAAACTCTGAATCTTTATGCTCATAAAAGCTTTACTTTGGCAGATATAAAGTGCATTTCATACATTGCAAAAAACCTGTGTCTGGTCCTTTGTTCTTGGAGAGAGTATCACCTGCTTTCTTAAAGCTGAATTCCACCCAAATTTTTATTATTGTTTTCAATAACAAGAATACAAGATCAAGAATAAATTTCTGCACTGCAGATGCACAGTTTTAACCCAATAGAAATTTGACATACTTCAGACAAAATCTTATCTTCCTGTGTTACTATATCTGTATCTGCTAATCTTCAGGTTGTTCTGTGGCTGCATTTGAATCACTTACTTCATTTATACTTTTTTCTTGCTTTGCTTCTTTTCTAAAGGTCTTCAAACACTTGTCAAGTCTTTTTAGGAATACATCTACATCTTGCTTTTTAATTCCAATTGCTGAGGCAGCATTGAGGTAAGCACAAGGATAGTTATTTGCATGTGACATAAAGCCTTTGAATGTGTAGTTATTCACAGTTTGTACAGACCCACAGGGAACAACCCTGAAACAAACAAACAAAATCGTGATCCAGTTAAAGATGCCTTGACATTTTATGTGGTACCCTAGGTTGAACACAATTACACAAATTCCTACTGAAGTAGGGAGTTGCTAATTCTTACCACTGATACTCAGCACCAGCATAACTTTTAAAATCTGTTGAAATGCCAGGTCAAACTGCATACCACAAAAGAATTACATACGTAACAAAAGGGAAAACCTGAAACCTTCACATCAAGCAAAGAATTGCAGAGTTTTAACTTCAAAAATTGAAACTGTCAGATAATTTCAGCCAAAGATGGTTAAAATTACAGGACCAGCCAAGGTTAGGACAGGCAAATTAAAAGGAGCATCTAACCACAGTACATATAGATTTACTGTAATTCATCTGTGCAGAAAGTGGAATAATCCAAGCTAATGAAGCATACCTTCTGATGTGGAAACATTAAGCTCTGCTACAAAAAATAACATTAGGTCTATGGCAGAAGTTAGCATGGCAGCAGTAATATTCAGCCTAAGGAATGCTGCCAAAACAAATTTTAAATCATTCTCTTCTTCTAAAAGGTTTAAACCAAACTCATTAAAAATTATTTGGCTTGAATTTCATTGTAACAGTGTCTGTAAGAATAAATTCAGCTCAGACTGGCTCACGTTATAGATTTTTAATTTTTTAATCTTAACACAATTAGTTCCAGAAAGCAGAACTTTTTTACACTTGACAAAAAGCTAAGTAGGATATTAAAAGCTTACTCCCTTGACATCCAGCATAACCATACTTGTGCTGCAATAAACAAAACGAAGATCTTCCATTAGTAGCTTACAACTAAACTATAAGATCAGGCAACATCTGGAAACCAAGGGGTACTAGGGAATAATGACACTAAATTAAATGGGCATAAATTATCTATTTAGGCTACCAAAGTAGACATAGGAAGCCTCACTGCTAGCTCAGGCAGGGAGACATTACTCATCCATAACAATGATGAAGAAGGGTGATTACTCTCTAACTCGTTATTGTCAGACTACCCTCTGTAATCATGACACAACTGGTGTAAAAAATATTACAGGATTTCATACAATATATGCTAATACACTCCCCCAATTTAAATTCATAGTATCCTTACCTTGCTCCAGAAACTTGTCTTGTAAAGAGCATAGAGCCAAGCTGGGTAACAGCAGCATCATTAGTTTCATCTAGATTCTTCAGCGACATGGCTAAAGTAACATAAGATCAGGTTAAAACTGCTACAAAACTGCTTTTTCTCCAAATAACCACCACAAATGAAAAGTTGCTTTCCAACAGCAAGAATCTAGCCAAATATTTGTGTACACATACAAAGAAAAAAAATAAACACTACATAAAATAATTTTTAATTTTTCCACACACTGTCATAGATTACTTCTTTGGTTAGACTGTATGCAGATTCCGCACAGGTGGGCAGTATTATTTTGGTGTTCAGCAGAAATTTTGGCTAGAATAAATACCCTGAGTAGGAATTCCATAACCTCTTTTACAACACTAAGATGATGAGTAAAATAATTATACCCTAAGTTATTTTTAAATCTAATTTTTGTAAAGTATTACTACATGCTAACATCTTCTGCCTGTCTTGAATTAAGTTCTGTCAAGCAAATGTTGGGCAGGAGCAAAATAATGGGTCCAAGTTACTACTTTACTTTTATAGTAGGTTACCTTACTGGGTTCAGTTTAGTAGAGTGTAGTGATGTTTAATATATAGGAATGGTATGTGAAAGTGCATTATGAATCCACAGTATATTAGATTTTTTTTAGAGTTTAAACTCCAACAATTACCTAAGGAAATGGGATTATGTGGTGTGTCTAACAGTCTCTCATTGTAGTTATCTGCCAGCTTCTTCAGCTCACTTGAAAGATATGAAAACATCTCCTGGAAAAAAAGATGCAGTATTTTTGTTATTAGCTATCAAACAGAGAAAATAGCACCTATTTCACAAAACTGTTAAGTCTCCATTACATCCTACAGGTGCTCAGCTGGTTCTCTTTTCATGTGTACCAAGTAAGTGGATCAGACAATCCTCTGAAATAATTCTATAAAGGAACAGCTCCATTTCCTGAACACTGTTCTTATCTCTCAAGCTGATACAAGTCTCTATCTGGTCTAATATATGTGCTTGGGATGTCATTCATTCCCTCTGTGGCCCTGAAACCTAGGGAGGTAAAAAATCTTGAATAGATTCCCACTGCACAGCAGGCCTTACCCTACCCCACTTTTCAAGAGCCTTCCCATGCCCTAGCCCCCTAAGCCACAGAAAATGAACTGCTACCATCACAGATGGCCACACTATGGCAAAGTGCTCCTTACTTTGTCTTCTCTCCATTAATACACTCCAGAGTAAAACCAGTACATTTTGTTGCCATGTATCACACAATCACATTTCCCACTAGTGCAGAGACTTCTTTTACTTCATGAGACTAAAAATCCAGCCTTTACTTAAAGAGGCTATGAGTACACATTTGGCTGTATTTTGTTTAACACAATATACACTCTCCTGAATACTCAACTCTGTTGAGCAGTCTGTCCTTTTCCTAGGACCCCCATCCTGTTCAAGCTGACTTTAAGAATGGAAATATCTGAATTTCTGCTATCACTTAATTGGATTGCACCTTTACTGTGAAAGTGTCATAAGACTGAGATTCATAAACCTTTGGCTCAGATACAAGTCACACTGCACATAAATGGCTGTTTCTCTTCATCTGTATTTTATATCCTCCCTCTTCCTCAGTAGTAATCTATGATAATTGCTCATGCTCTTCCTCAGTTTAATACATTCCTCTTCAGATATCAGCTCAAAACACTTATGAACAGAGTGAGAATAAACACCATTCTTCTCATTGTATGCTTTAGCTTTTTTCCCATCCTTTTTAATACCTAGTCTCTCATAAAAACTAGCAAAACCATACAGACACTGGGTAGCCTTTTTAAAAGACATTAAACACCAGGTTTCTCCTCTTTCAGGCCATAAAAATTGTCCTGCTTATCTGCTTCAGTGTGACTGCCTGTTTAAGCATCCTCATCAATTACCGGATCTGACAAGTGATTTTTCATTCTTTAAATAGAATTACCTCTTGTGTTTGTAGACCAGTATCCTGCTTTGACCTGTGGACTCTGACAGATACAAATTACAGCTTGTGATCAAAATTATGCTTTTGAACAGAACCTCCCCAAGGTCTTATGAAACCAAATGAGCTTTGTGGTACCTAAGTTAGAAGAATGTTACAGCTGCTTTTCTTGAGCCACTGCAGGAAACCTCATCTCTCCTCATGAGCTACTAAATGAACACAGCTCCCCACCTGTACTTCCTAATACCATGGAACAAATTCAGATGGAGAGAAAAAGTACCCTCTTATTGCCTAAACGAATTAGGCTATTGATACAACTACCTACAAAAACATAAAGCTTCTGTAATACCTGAAAAAACAAACTATTAACCACAAATCTATGGTTAATTACCAGAACCGGAAATCTGTGAAAAACCATTCTTATTTCTTATAAATCAAATGATTTTATGGCTTCAGACTTCACTTACGGTTCACTCACAAAAGCTGAAAGATAGTTATGTTTCAAATGTTCAGATACTTTTGCCTTTCCTCTTCCTACAGTGAAGTGGTTCTTCACTGTATATAAGTACATTATTCATTTGTTACTTTCCATAATAAGCATCACTAATGTGCTAGCCATTTTATTAGTATTTTTTTAAATACAAATAATAAATTAATTTGTGCTCCCTCTGCTGACTATTTATGTCTAAAACGCAAGCAAAATATTATAGAAATATACATAAATTGCGCCTACCATGAGGATATTATTGGTGAAATTAGTACTGAGAAAAAATATACTGGAACAAGACCAATTTCCAAATAATTTTTGTGTGTTGTATCTAGGGAATTCTCTGATAAATCTCTTACAGTATTACTGAAAGGACTGCTGAAAGGAATACTGGAAGCATTACTGAAAGCTGGCATAAAAAGTCTTTAACTGCGTAAATGTATTAAATTTAATTAAATCTATTGGATGAAATTAGGTTACTAGATGAGCCTTTACATACATAGGAATTTGTTAAAACAAAGGAGAATGGAAAGATGGCAAAAAAATTTCAAGTATGTATTTTCATGAATTTGACTGAAGCTACATGAGCACAAATTAAAAGCTTCCTATTTTTATAAACAACACTATTTTGCATCTTTCCATTGAAAGCCCTCTAGATATTTTATAGTTTCAGAAGTTTGTTGCAAAATAGATTAACTGCCTTTCCAAAAAAAAGATTAAAGCAATATTTTTGTGAGGTCAAATCTATAACCAACCTCCATTATAAAATATTTCTCTTATATGGAAAATTTATAAGCACCCTAAGCAATTATATATAATTGAGCTCTTACATAATAGATTTTCTGTAGCAAGCACTCAAGTTTTCTCCAATGAAGTCAACTATTATGCTAAAGTTATACTGAACAACCCAGGCACTAAATATCAGTTAAGTTTCATTATTTACTTCACTCTTTTATCTTAGAAACTTATCACAAAATCTCATTAGGCTAGAGAAAGGAATGCTAAACTATGTGGAAATGTCTTTCACTTTTGGTGCTTCCAGCACCTAAGCCAACAAAACACCTTAAAAAAACAAAGAACAAGTCAACAACACTGTATGCATCAAATATGCCAAATAACTCAATTGTTTGGACAAAACAGTCTACTTTCACATACATATACAAAATATTTTCAAGAAGTGTTGTAGCAATCATTAAAAATATTTGAATCATGCTATGTTTACATTATAAAACTATTTTTAATAGAACCTACACTAGTATGGGTGACTGTTGCAGTGTGCTGTTGGCCAGGTTTCGGTTTTTCTCATGGCCAGGCACTGCTATCTCCCCCCTCCCCACCTCGGTACCTGGTTTCTCCCCCTGGAGGGCTCTGTATTTCGCAATCCTGTACAAAGCTGGCCAAATTCAAACCCCTCACCCCTACCTCATAGGATGTTTGTACCCTTTCCCGCCCCCTCATGTTGGTATATATGTAACTGTAACACGCTGTACCAGCGCTTCCCTGGCACGATCCTGGTGCCCGAATAAACCATCTGGGAAGCCCCTCTGCTTGTCTCTCCTCCCTCGGTGCGCCTCTAACACCGGTGGACTGGGTGAACCCCTGCCGGACCTTTGCCAGCCCTCCCGTACTTCAGAGCAGCCCGGCCAGCCCCTGGAACTGCAAGTGGATGCCTGGTGTCCCTACCGGCAGCATCGCGGCAGGTGACTCTTCATCTGTTGCTGCATTGTGATAGGCACTGTTCTTGCAAATGACAATAACTAGACAAACAGGTAAGGAAAAAGCCGGGAACTCCAGAGAAAAAGAAGGTGGGGGTCCTAACAAAGCCATCAGTCCCACACCAGCTGACAAAAAGGCAACCGATAAAGGCCAGAGAAGTTTTTGTGCAGGGTTGAAACTATCCTAGCTGGCTCTAACACCCAGCTTACTTACACCCCGAGTCTGTAACACTCTGCCTTCCTCCGTGTGTCACTCTCGTCTGAAAAGATGAGCTGTCCTCAGGGAACAGCCACAGAGCTGCTTATGGCATTGAAGAGGACACTGCATAAGAGTCATTTTACAGTCTTCACACCAGACACAGACTGCCAGCTCTCCTATGCTTGCCTGAGACTTATCTGGTCCCATCTTACTTTGCAGCAGCAGCTGTTTCATAATGCAATCTGCTTTGTGCCTCAGAACGTCCAGCTGCATCTGAGCTGTGATGTGACCCGGCTGCTTGGGGCACCACTCCACCCAGTAGAGAAGCTGCAGGGCTGAGCACGGAGACCTGCCAGTAGATGAGAGCCCAGAAGAAGGCTTATATGCTTGAAATGCAGCCAAACACATGACCAACTATATATGTATGTGTGTGACACCTGCATATACCACACACCCTCCTAGACAGATGCTCTTGCATTGCAGGAATTTTGTTCTGGATTTATACCAGAAAGTTTTAAAAATATGAAATTAATTACGGAACCTTTAAATCTTTATATCATCTGTATCTAACAAATGTGTAACATAACAGAAAGTCTTGCCAGTCTGATTTGGTAGCACTAACATTCACATTTTTTTAAAGATCTTTTTTAACAGCAATCAACACACTCTCTCTTCAGCACTTGCGAGATCTTGAGTTCAGGCTCTCTGTGACCCGTACGTCTCCAACGCAGCCTATAAGCATGCAGACCTCTCTGAAATTTGCATTGATGTTTGGCACTTGTTTAACTACACAACACCGTTTAAAACAGTTCATCAAACTAATCTGCCTCCAGCTACTCTAAAGTTTGAATATGGTTACATATACTTCGCATGGGAACATCCTGCAATATTCTCATGTTTGATATGCTACTGTGTAGCAAACTGAATAGAAAAAAAAGAGGAGTAACAAATGTCTATATTGCTTTGAGAATAGCTGATTTTTTTACATTTTTAATATCCCTCTTTAAATCCCTCCCTTTCCTCTTCTTCCATCGTAAGTAGAGCAGAAATACAAACTCACACTGAACTGTACAAATAATTTATTTCAATCAGAACAACTACATCGTTGATAACTCATGAAACAAACCCAGTATTTTACTGAATTGTAAACCCCAAACAATTTTCTCCCACTCTGTATGATTTTAAATATTTTAGATACATATTCCATCCATAAGGACATAAGAATAACTCCAATTTTACTCTCAGAAAGTATGCAGACAGATGGATACCAATATAAAAAGCTCTATCATGTCCCAAGTAACACAGAAATACATTTAAGAAAATTAGAATTTCTTGATTGTTAGATTAAAGAAAGTCTAATGAGGAAATCCGTAACTGCTGAAAACAAAATAAAACCATCACTTCTTCAGTAATACCGGTATAATAATTGGTTAAGTGGATTAAAAGGACCATATTGGATAATAGTAGATATTAAACCTGGCCTGTAGGGCTCTGAATGTAAACCCTGAATGTAGGGTTCTTGCTTTCCATAAAATTTGAGATGACAACTAAGCCTGTTGTTTATGCCATTACAAAGTGAAACAACTATATTTACTTCATGTGGCCTGGTTTAGACACACACACACACACATATATATGAAAATAGCAACTTTTATGACCTAGAAATGCGAAATACGGCACATAACAGAACCTGTACTGAGGCATCAAAAGTTGCTATAAGAACATAACCTTTACATAATGTTATGAGTTCTTTAAAAGCAAAGATATTAACAAATTTGACTACGGACCAGCTGTTATCTGCATTGCAAAAGGACCTAGAATTGCCTACTGAGATCAGAAAACCACTGTTCTAAGCATCACATAATCACAGAAAAAGGAATTCTGAAAATTCAGTACTCCTTCATATCAATAAATATAGTTTCATACTCTTGGACAAGTGCACACTCCACAACTTCCAGCTTGTCAGAAAAATCCCACTCCATGTACATGCTTCTCTCCCTCATATAATCTCTTCACTTCCTGTATTAAACAGCTAATCTGTATAAAAGAAAAACTGGGCAGATTATTTCTTTCCTTGCTTGTGCGAGACTAATCTCTTCTCAGTAATATTATGGTCTTTCTGGCCTTAACTCAAATAACCTGAAGTAACACCCCTGTGAATGAGGATCAGGTAAAAAGAGAAAGAAAAAAAAAAATACCTGACTTTTTTATAGCTGATTTTTTTGTGTGAGTAGGTGCAGCTGCACCAATATAGAAAGGAGTACTCAATGTCAAGCTATAAATAGTTCCTGCTGGAAGCTTAATAGCCCTGCCTCTGCTTCCTCAGAGCACAGGCAATAAACTATCACTATTGCATTTTTACATTTCAGGAACAAACAGATTTAAGCAAAAATGTTTCTATTTTTATAGAAAATCCAATAAAAGAAACATATTTATGCCATATATAAGGCTCTGTTTATAAAGTATACTCACATTTGAAATAAAAAGACCTGAAGTTGTAAAAATATAATACTTTATTCACTTTAGAATTCTG
Organism: Pomatostomus ruficeps; assembly: GCA_013400735.1. Classification (NCBI taxonomy): domain Eukaryota; kingdom Metazoa; phylum Chordata; class Aves; order Passeriformes; family Timaliidae; genus Pomatostomus; species Pomatostomus ruficeps. Next base: position 142,391 of record VYZT01033074.1, on the reverse strand, counting down.
CTTCTAAGAAAATGAGATGACTCAAAGTGTACAGCTATTCATTAAGATAGTTATGAAAGAATTATTATTTATGGGTCAGACAATATTTCTACTGCCCTTTATACATCTGCTACTGGTAGAAATCGATCATCTAACAGCTTTGTAGAAAACAATAAATTCACTTGAGATTCTTTTGGACATAAGAGTAAAGGGGAAAAAATACAATTTGCTTTTAATGAAGACACAAAACATACATGGCAATACATACAACAGTCCAGAATAAAATGTTGCAGTAAAGGCAAAAGTGGTAACAGCTTTCAGTGTTTCACATGCTGTTTTCAGTTTAGTTGCACAGATCGCTACTTAGTCATTGTAAGACCACTAAGCCGGTTTGGTTTTCTATAGTCTAGCTAAACCTACATGATCTCATTTCCAGTACAGAATTTATGGATACCTCTATAAGCAGCTAGAAATAAGTCACAGCAGCCAGAACTACTGCTCGGACACATAATCAGAGACAGCAGCAAGCTGTCATCAGGAAACAAATGGAAAATAGTTTTCAAATAAAATAATGAAACAGATAACGCCTAGTTTAAAATTAATAACTTAATAGTATGTAATTCACAGCATTTCCATATATAAAGCCTCTATAAAAAGAGTCTTCTGTATTACTATACAAAGAGCGAAAAATCAGGCATATATTAATTCCAGAATTAAGGATAACTCAAGATATACAAATTCCAACCTGACATTCACTGGATTTTTGTGGAGTGCAATTATACTCAACTTATAACCCCCAGTCTGTGAAAAACAGAAAAACCTAGCTGCATGTCTAGGTGAACCTAAAATGACAGTATTTTTCTCTTTTTGTCGTAATGCACAGTATTTATAACCCAACCAGAAGCTGTGATTCTCCAGAGAAGGTGGTACACAAACATTTAATTAAGCACTATCACAGCACAAAGGCACAACAGGGACAAAAGAAGAAGAGCACAGACCCAGGGTTACTCTGCATGTCCAGTCTCCTGTCCTGAAAGCAGTGTGACCATGATAACACAGAACAGTACTTCTCCATTTAAGTTTTTGTGGACAAAACCTACTATATTAGTCACGCTTTGGAACAGCAAATATGAATACTGCACAAGATAGTACAGGACCTCAGTTCAGCTTCCCGGTTTGAACAAACAACAACATGGAAATCATGCTTACTACTCATGAACACCATTTAGACAAGAAGTAATTAGATCATACTTTCCAGATTCAGAACTCTGAGCTCAGAGTAAGTTCAATGGCTTTCTAGACAGAAACTGGATTTACTATACAAAGCAGTTTTGCAACAAGGCTTTGTTAACAGCTGACTTCAAGAAAATACTGCTTGCCAAAAAGCTTACCTTTCTCTCTTTCAGTAACTTTTTGTAGCCATTGGTTCCCAGAGACAGAAGTGTAATGAGGACATCTAAAGAAGGAGACGCAGATGCTCTTCCTGAAAAAAAACCCCCAATATACAGATTAAAGTGGCAAAAATAAATTTTATGTGACAGAAAGCTGATAATCAAGTTTTCTACAGGTATTTTGTATGGCTGAAATCAGTCCATGAACTAGTTACCTGGATACATTTTGCTGATCTCCTGAATGAAGGACTCGTTGAAGCCAGCAATGATAGCACCACCTACTGGAACCATAAAATTTTTGTCCAAGCTCTGAATAAACGCATCTATTCTGCCAACTCGAGCACCCTTTATCAAAAAGGACAAAAAATAAAATCCACAGCATATGTTAGAAAAAAAAGGGAATGTGATAGCATCATAATTCTATAAAAGTGTAGCTAAAATAAATATAATTCCTGAAACTCTCAGATACTGCATTTGTGATCAAAACATAAAAATCATGGTATTACCTTTTTTAGCACTGCTTCCTAAAAGTACTATTGTGTGCTTAACACAGTACCTTAAAAATTCCCATCTTGCTGTGATTTGAAATATCAGTTTTAGTTCCTGCAAGCCTAAGTGTAGCTCCTTTTCAACAACAACCGAAAAGAAACCCCTCAAAATTTAATGGGAATTATACAGTTAAAACTGTTCAACCCCAAACACTTTTTACAACTCTCACTATAAAAGGCTACAAGATATCAGTTCATTAGCAAAGCTTTTTACAATACATATATAAATTTGCATTAAACAAACCGGCTTGTCACAGCACACCCTTTAAGGCCACTGTCAAAATCAAGATTTAAGTAGCTTCTTATAGCAGATATCCCCCACATTCTTACACCTAACCGCTCATCTTTTCAAAGGAAAAAATGTAGATTCTGCAGTACATCTTCAATTTGAGGAGTATGCAACTGTGAACTGTACAATTAAAAAGCATGCAGCATAAGAGAACCTGAAAAGTAGGTTAAACCCCATACATATTAAAATACATGCAAATAGACGTATTTTTAAGACTTCATACTAAATGCAAGAAGTAGAAACAGAATTAATACTTATGGAAAACAGACTGAAAAAAGCAGAGCAAACTAAACCACATTTATTAGTTCTAAGTTTTGATAGCTTAATGCACAGGTGATAGGAAGAAGCACTCCAAGTTTGTCAGCTTTTTGATGGGAACATGAATGACAGCAGCTACCATTTGATTTAATTGACAGGGGACCACCAGAGGAAAAGCACAACATGAAATGGTCTCAAAAGCTTTTTCCTGTGGTACTCTTGCAAGTTCTACTCACACTGTGCTCAGCATGTACATATTCCTAAGTATTCACTAATAACTACTTTCTCATAAACAGATAATTTTCTAGCACACAAAATAAACGTTGTAAAAAAAGGTACTACAAATCAGAGCTCAAATGTATACATTTGCATAAGCAAGGAACAAACAATGTATCGAGTCTAGAAAAAAATACAGAAACCAACAGAACAAAAATTCTCTTTTTAGCATTATAGTCTGAAATTAGACTAATTTATCATTAGAACATTTCATGCAGCAAAACCCAGCACTTCCACAGCTTTGTTCATGTTAGTTTCTCAATTTAAATACAATAAACATGTGTAAGTACATTACAAATAAAACATTTAAAATTTTCTATTTCATAAATTCTCTCAGTCTTTCAAGATTCAGAAATGTCAACATGATGTTTCTGTCACAACTCTACATTATGCTGGTCTGTGTCCTGTTAGTAATGTCTTAGCAATCAGAAAAAAAGATGACCAGCATATTTTAAATTACTAATAGTTCAGGATCCTCTGGATCCTATTAAAATATATATACTTTATTTTTATATATATATATTCTTTTGAATAGGTAACAGAAAAAAGCATATTGAAGAACAATGCACATACAATGCAATGAGGAAAAATGCAAGAATTCTGCTTCATGACTGATCTTAGATATCAAGCAACATCCTCTTCAAACTAAACAGCAACAGAAATTAATCTTTTTTGAATATAACATTGAACTTAAACCAGTTTCGTCAGCCATTCTTTGTGCCAACAATATTTTAACAGTGACAACATCTATCAAGTGCTGATGTAGAATCCTGTAACTTCAATTAAAAATCTGTAACTCACATTCTGTTGAAGGCTTAATTTCTATTCAAGTATGATCCATTATGTCACTTTTAGACAACAACCTTAGGCAATATTTTAAGAAAGCTTATTAGGGACATTTTTCCATTATAAAAGACACATGAACATACACAGAACCTAAATAAATTTAGTGTTACATAAAAAGCACATAATAGAAATAACTATTATGTTTAAATTCTATTTCTATCTGTTTTGCTTTCTCAGAACATTGTTCAAATATCAGACATGCATGGGATTACTCTCAAAACTACGAAGCATCTGATAAAATTTGCTCGGTTGTCTACAATTACAGATTTACTTCTACCTGCTAAAAATATTATTGGAAACACACAGCTCCTACCTGCTGGATAAGATGCATACATTTTGAAGACTGAACTCCATATGCATTGTTGACAATATGTGGAATGTCATAATTAGCACAAATCACAGCCAGTTCCTCCAGCCTGTGAGCATAAAATTGTAATTTAGAGAAGCATTGATTACTGTAGCTCATCTTACAAGTCAGACCATTAAAAGACTGAAAGGTCTACAAGGAAGTCAGAATGAGAAAAGTAACTTTTTTGATTAGTACCTCGAGGCAGTATTTGTCATCTTAAGCTATAAAGGTTAAGATGAAAATTCTATGGGCTTTTACATACATTGCCAATTGTTGATCTAGTGTGAAATTTTTCTTGCTTCACTTTCAGTTTTGTCTGGACACCAGTAAATAGATCCCAAACCCATTCTGCTTTAGATAGAAGCATTTTCTTTTGTTACTCTAATGTTAACTAACATAGCTTTAGCTAGCCCCCTTTTCCTTTTCTCTAATATTCAACGTGAAAACAGTCTATAGTAGTTTCAAGACTGTCTTGGGAATCAAAAGCATCCTATAAAAGGAAGTATTTACATGCTTCTATTTCAAAGAACTAGTATTTTGACCCTTTGGCTGGAATCTCACTTGCATGTTTCAGATAAAGTAGTTAGGAGAAAAGAAATTGTTTACAGGAATGGAGAGCCCTAAAATGTCTGAATATGGACATCAGCAAATTGAAAATTTGTTCAGCTGTTTACTCTTCACTTGCCTTTAGAACCCCCTGAAATCACAGTGAGCTCAACCTGGATTGATTAACCAGTCAAATTAAGATTTATGTGAGCACACCAATCATTTTAAGTAAGACACTTTGGCATTTTAAACACATATATATGCAGTACCCTTTTCTGAAGCACTCCAATAACGCTATATATTTTAAAAAATTACTCATGATTTTCCCCAAACTTTTGAATCTATTTTAGAAATAGAATCTATTTGAAAAAAATATGCAATATAAAATAATTTGAAGTGATGATAAAGGTAATATTACCTTTTAAAAAAAATCAGGAAACTCTACTTCCAATGCATTTTTACTTTATCTCCTTCTGTACAGCCTCTCACTGTAATTTACTGACATACATATAAAATGTGACAGAGTATGAAAACATTTTCCAAGAGGTGACATTCCTTTGCATTCTACTTCTATTACGTTGTCTAGTGTTGTTCTGCAATGCAAAATTCTGCTACAAGTGTCACATAAAATATTCTGAACATCAGTCCTTTGGAAATCATCATCACCATATTATCCTTAAAAAAATCAAAAGTACTTTATGATTAGGAAATAACAGTAATATATTGTATATATTGATCTTCTGCAATCAAGATATTTGTCAGGAGCTGCACGTCCAATAATTTTTCACATTTATCAACACAGAATCACAAAATATTCTGAGTTGGAAGGGACCCACAAGGATTGTAGAAGTCCAACTCCTGTCCCTGCCCAGCACCATCCCTAAGAGACACACCATGTGCCTGAGAGTGTTGTCCAAATGCTTCTTGAGCTCTGGCAGGCAGGTGCTGTGACCATTGCCCTGGGGAGCCTGTTCCAGGGCCCAACCACCCTCTGAGTGAAGAACCTTTTCCTAATACCCAACCGAAACCTCACCTGGCACAGCTTCAGGTCATTCCCTCGGGTCCTGTCACCGGGACCATAAAGAGATCCGTGACTGCCCCTCCTTTCCCCCTCAGGAGGAAGCTGTAACTGCAGTGAGGTCTCCCCTCAGTCTCCTCCAGGCTGAACAGACCAAGTGACCTCAGCCACGCCTCATAAGGCTTCCCCTCATTAACAGAATACTTGAGAAAACATAATATGCAGGGCACAGCTTTTGCCTTCTGATCTGCTGGTTACTAATCAGACTCGTTCCTCACCTTGTAGAGAGACTCAAAGGAACAGTCTCCCTCTTACTTCTTTTCAAGTGCAGACAGAATTTCACCAAACTAGAAATACAAAGGGTGTTCAGCTATCTTGTTCATCTTTCTCACCTCCTGAAAACTAAAGGAGCAATAACCTATCTTCTACAAATACTGAAAACAGAAAAGTCTTTTTTCCTAAAAATATTCTATTGAACAATTTGATCCATTTTGCAATACAGAATGACAGTGCTACAGTTTGAAGAGAATGCGTTAGTATGCCAGGGAAGCAAACAATGCACAGCACCTGTCAGTACCTGCACCTGCTTCCAAGGCCTAGAATGCAGCATTGAAAGTGCTACTAATCATATCACAAACATAAAGCATTAATGTAAGTTGGCTACTGAAGTTCTTAATAGTCACAAATAGAGAAATATTTCGCAGTTTATCTATTTTTTTCTTTCCTGTTTGTTAAAAGTTCCTGAAAAGGGAGCTTTGTTCTTTTTTTCTACTACTGAAAGTAAAAAGATACAGAATTCTGCTAAGTACATAAACCAATGGAAAAAGACACTTTTCCCCTTTGCTTCTCTTAAATACAGTAGTTTTAGAAACACCTCACAGCAACAGCAGGTAAAATACGGTCTGAGAACTGATGCCTCTCTGAGAAAGTGGGTTTATACACTACAGAATTACTCCCACAGAGTTAAACAATACTTCAAAGGAAAGCCATAGGTACGGTAGCCATAAAACTACTTAAAATTTTAAAACACCACCACCACCACTAAAAGCCTTACAAATGCAGTTATTTAAAAACAGACATTTGGAATTGCACCCTCCAGAAATGCTGTCAGGGTTTTCCTTCCTATAGGAAGATGAAGGTTATGGCCTTCAATAGTTGACAGTTTCCTTTAAACAGAAAATACATTCAAATCTTCCTATATCTGTGGTATATCGTAACATAGTGCCACTACCTAATAATTCATCTCTTAGTTGTAGAGGACAACACAATCGCAGCATGTCAAAAAGAGGAAGCAGATAAGGAGAAGATTCATTTACCCAAGCTATAAAACAGACCATACAATTTTGATAGCTGTGATTTAAGTTAGCCAATAAATCTGGAAGTCAACTTCAAGCAATGTTCACAGTATTCTGACAGAATTATATGGTTTTAACTCCCATCTTTCCCTCTAGCAACCAGGTTAACCTATGATAAACACTGGGGGTTTTTTTAAGGTAGGCGAGGAGAGTGAAACATATCTTTACTTGCCACATTTCAGAATCACTAACATTCTTTCCTATGCTTGTGAATAGTCAACTAATTTTTCCAAATAACAAAGTAATTAACAAAGAAGCAAAGAAGCACACACTGCACAGGAACGCTAAACAAGGTGTTTCAATTTTGTGATATATTAAAAACAGTTGAAGTGAAATTACTAAGACACTACATTTAAAACCATATTAAAAACTTACTAATATTTTCTACTTCAGCATACTACATACAAGCCCACAAACATACACCTGTGCAGTTGTAAAACCTAAGGAATTTGCTTCTTGATACTTATTTTCTTAAGCAAAGAGAGAAAGCAGGTTTTGCAAATGACAACCATGGTCATTTTGGACAAATGCCTCAATATACCAAGAGCTTCAAGCACCTGTACTCCAGCATGTCACCGTCAGATTGAGAAATATTTCATAATGATGCAAAGGTTGAAATAATGTGTCAAATATTCTATCTCCCCTCTATAACTGCAGTGTTCATCTCAGCTTCAGCTAGACCGTGAATAACGTATTTGTAGCAACTTCAGAAGTCATGTGTATAGACACATAACATTAGGAAAGAATGCAATGTATTTTAAATTTAATGGTGATTTAGCTGCTGAAATCCTCATGCAATCAGGCAGCAAATGGTGAAACCAAGGTACAGCAGGGCAAACTCTATGTTATAGTCATACAACACATCTGCTCCAGATGCTTCCAAGAGTTTCCCTTTATTGGTGTATCTTAATCATCCTTATAAACATCAGTATAATACAAGAAATAGTAACTCAAGCAGACTTAAAATTTACCTGTAGCTTTTTTTGGGTTTTTTTAAATATTAACAGCCTAGGAAAATTCATCACAGGCTGGAGGAGAAGAGTAGAAAAGACAACAGTAACATTAAAACACAACATTAGCTATGGAACTACATTTCCTGGGTTAGGTCTCTATGAGAGTCTACTTTTACTACTTCCATGAAATGTTAAGAAAACCACTAGCAAAATGACATTAATTTCACCACAAGAGATCATTGTTAACCTCACCTATATGACAGAAGAAAAACCTTCATGTAATTCTCACTTTTTCAATATACTTTTCTGGAAGAGGATTAAAGTACCTTTACTAATTGTTGGCAGAAACGATTTTAGGAAGATGGATGGCCAAAACATGGAGGTGTTGTTTGGTTGGTTGGGTTTTGTTGTTGTTGTTGGAGGGAGGGTGTTTATTTGTTTTTACAGTAACAAATAACACACTTCTTACAGAGACTGCTTACCTATCAGGTACCCTTGGAGCAAAGCAAGATGTTGTAGAATGCACACAAAGAATATTTTCAGCACCAAGAGCCTTGACTTTGGCCTCCACTGCTTCAAGGTCTGTCCGTAGCTCATCACCTTCTAAAGCATTTTCTATTACCACAGGCTCAAAACCTGACAAAAAAAGAGCAAGAACTGAATGTAACTCAACAAATCTCTAACTTATTGTGGGATTTTAGTTCCAGTATACATTTGAAAAACACTTCATGCTTCTATTGTTTTAATAGATTATAACAGAAAAGACTGTGCAAATCAGACAGATTGTCACCATCTGATCACAATTCCTAGGACACAAGTTTTTGCATAAATTTAAGAGAGAAAGATTTGAACCACTAGCTGTGGTTTTACATAATGCTAAGGACAGCAAATCAGGCATCTTACTCTGAGGGCGAACTGTAACTTCCTTAGTATTGTGTTCTCACTTGACTAGTTTATACACCTCTGTACCACAGCACACCCCTGCATTTTGCAAGGCATTAGGAAGACAGCATGCATGTCCTAATTATATGTTAAAAATCAGGGGTGCAGAAATAAAGCAGAACTACCATGCACTAGGCCTTTTTTGTATCTTACTGCAACGATATGAACACTCTGATAGATGGAAGTTTTGTATCTGTTAGAACAATACACACTGTGTAATCAATCAGTTACCTTCTTACCTGCAGTTATCATTGATTTAAAGCAAGATTTCTGGTCTATACGTGGCCAGATAATGTATTTTGCCTTTGGTCTCTTGTGCCTCAATGTTAAAAAACACAGAGTTAGACTCATGCCTGTTGCCATAGGAACCACAAAGCAACTGGTCGCTGTCCGGACACCTGCACATAAAAAGCAAGGCAGAGATTAACACGAAGAACCCATGGTGTAACTTCACAAACAAGTGAGAATTTTCAAATTTATACCTACCAGCCTGTTTTATAACATCCAGAACTACTGAATTAGTAAGTTTGTTCAAAAGGCTTGAACCTGCAGCCTTAGGCTGTACTGCAGAAATATCACCCGACCTTCCAATTCCATGTATCAACCTAAACAGAAGTTGGAAACACACATCAAGTTTTTTCACATTGCAAAGCTGTAATTCTTGCTGACTGTACAGAATTTAACTTGATAAACAATTGTGGAAAACTTTGTACCCAATGCAACATCAATATCTGCCACAATGAATTCCATTGTAACAAATTACACATATTTGTATGAAATTTTGGTTTTAATAGTAGATTAACAATGTTTCAGCATGCAAGTAAAAACTTTGAGAAGACCTGTAGTAGCAACAGCTTTAGCATCTGGCAAGTTTCCTTTTAAGTGTACCTCAGCACTTGTTGATGTTTGTTGAATTAGCATTATAAATGCTGACATGTTCAGACACAACCAAGGAAAACAAAATTGAGTTGTCTCTACTGTAGTGTAGCATAGGCATAGTGGTATTATAGATACTTCCTTGACAAATGCTTCACCTCCATAAAGCAAGGAAATAATATACTGTGACAAATATATATATGCAAAGTGATATATGTCTCTATACACACACATACATGTACTGCTTTGCCCATCTTACACAACGTCATCTATTGTTTTCTGGTTCAATGCTATCTATCACGGAATACCATGCCTCTCTGTATTCCATTTATAAATTATGGTTATAAATTGCATTTATAAATATTGAACATTATTTAGTTCAGGAGTGGAGGATCCTGAAGTAATTTTTAAAATACAAGCTTACAGAACTAACTTTACCCATGGCTGAAATGCAGCTGCTGCTCAAGTAAGCTAGTAACAGTATACACCTATTTATGGCTTTAATTCTGTTTTTGTCTTGGCAACAGAGTAAAATGTAGTCCAATGAGTGTACGACATTCAGAACTTCTTGGAGCATGGTTTTACAGCTTAAATTTAATTTCCTGTTTCAAGTTCTAAGTTGAAATCAACAAACACTTGATAATTAATTGAAACTTACATATAATCCTCACTCCACCTAAAATATTTTCTTCCCTCATTCCTTCTGTGTTCTTAATAGCTGTCTTATATCAGTACTTTTTATTTTGTGCACATATGTACTCCTTCCTAAGGAGTAATCCTCCCTAAGACTAACCCTTTATTAAGCTAAAAGGAGAGACAGCTTGAAACCCATCTCCTGCTACCTCCATCACTCCCAAAGTCACCTGTAAAACTTACTGCAGAAATAAGTGAAGGGGAGGACACTTTGCTGTTGCTGACACTCACAGGTGAAGTGAGATGCCAGGTGACAGAGCTGCATTGGAACAACAGTAGATGAAGGCCACTTCAGGCTCCCTCTGGCCAGAAACCAGGCACGATATCTCCAGGACTGTCCAAAAAGCAGAACTACCTCAGATATCCTCCCTTTCCCTACCATGCATATGCTAGCCTAGAGAGCTGTACACAGAACTAAAAAAGCCAAACTGAGGTATTACTGGATTTCTCCATCAATTTTTCATGGTACTGCAGGACTTAAAAAACCCATCAAGCCTAAGAAGCTCAACCTCCATATGGTAAAGCTTACTAAATTTCTGGCCTCTAATATGTTTTTGTGTTTATCTTTCAAGGACAAACATCCTGGAACTTTCACTTTGTTTCACTCCTGTTGGATAAAACATCACAGCAAGGTACTCAGCACAGAACTCCATACACACAAAAAGGTATTATCATAAGGAAATTAACACAGAGCCTCTAAAATGATAGCATCCAACACACCTATTAAGTGTCAGAAGGGCTACAAGCTATTAAAAGCTATTTTTGTCTTTAAAGACCTCCTTATTTCATATGAAATCTATTATGGATGGACTGGGGTTTCATCTGCCTATCAACTAATCATATTATAAAGCTATTAACAAATATAACACAATACAAACAGCTGTTCACTATCAATGTTCAATACCATACAACTACAAAAATGTGCAGTAGTTTTTAATAATATACAAATGAAAAGCTGCACCTTGTTATAAAAGGCAAGTAAGGCAGAGATTATTTTAAAACAGTAAGATCTCTGCTTCCCTTGCAGAGGACAACTCAACATCTTCAGCTTCTACATATTCAGCATACAGGACGTAATCCTGACAAAATATTTTTGCTTCATTGAAGACTTTCTCATGAGTTATTAATGAAAATTTAATATAGAAAGCTGTAGCAATTCAATTATCACATTATATGATTTTCTTCGAAAGTTATCAAGGTCTTAAGATAAACAAAACCACAATAAAATATGCCACTGAAAAGCATTAATAATAAACCTGAATAATTCAAATTGTCAATTATTTGTACCTGTAATGCCTTCGGGCTACAAGTCCTGAGACCACTCTCCCTTCCCTCTCACCAACACCACAGTTGCCCAGGAAGTTATTGCTATCCATTATAGCAAGTTCATGAAGGAACAATTCAATGGTGCTTTCATCCCATCCATCTTCAGGACACTTCCCCTAAATAATAATAAGATAAAGGTAAATATTAAACTTGGAAATCAAAATGAACAAAACTTTATGCAACTTAATTACTGTTACCCTTCTTTCCCATGCTGAACAGCACTAAATATTTTCATTATGCTCTTTCATACTATCTAATGTTATGAACCTGTATTCAGAGAAAAGTTAAATAATGATTTTTCCATGTATTAAGTACAAACACATTTGCACATCCCGACATTAAAACAATCAGGATATTTTTCAGAGAAAAGTTAAATAATGATTTTTCCATGTATTAAGTACAAACACATTTGCACATCCCGACATTAAAACAATCAGGATATTTTTCACCTTCAAGTGTTCTTTGTGGTACACAGAAAACCATTGCAGGGCACACATGTTAATTACTCCCTAAAAAACTATAGATTATTTGATGTACTCTCTAGATATAAGGTACAAGAACTCAACAGAGAAAAGTGCACAAAAGGGAAGATATTCGGGTACTAGAAAACCAAAAACACGAGCAGAAGGGAAATGCAGTTTTAATGTAACACATCTTGCTATCTACACATTTTCCTTTCTAGTTATTATCTAATATGGAAGGAAACCATTTCCAAACTATGTCAAAACCTGCAACCAGAAATATGCTCTTTCTTGTGCTTTTCACTGCGTTAACAACTGTGCCCATATTTGCCAGTTGCAGACAAGATTCTCAAAAGACAGGGACCCATAAAACCATAAAGATTTTTTAAAGGTCCAGAGGCTTTTTCACATGCCCCAGTAACAAACAGCCAATTCAGTAAATCTAATTAGTTTCTGAAGTCTGGTATCAAAGTTAAGTTGGAAACAGTGGATGACATGACTGAGGATGCTCAAGAACTGAAACATTTGCTAATTCATCGATAATGATTTTTCTACTCTGGAGGCAATGAAATACATTGCGCTTTGGCACCTTACAAGTATCACTTTTTACCTCATGTAACAATGTGCTAATATCTTACTGTTTTAAAACATTTATTTAACTGTTCGATGTGCCTTTCTCGGCAAATGCACAACTCATTTGTTTTTGTCTTCCTCTCAAACACGGCCTTTCACTCGGGCTCCGTAAGGTCTCCGCCATCACGGCAGCGGCTCTCCCGACACGGCGGCGGCGCCGTGCCAGCGGGCAGCGAGTCCGTGAGACCCGGCCGGCCTGTGCGCTCACGGGGCTGCGCGGGGCCGCCGCG
>VYZT01033074.1:0-126058 GCA_013400735.1 Pomatostomus ruficeps | reverse complement strand
TGGGACAAGGAGCGCCGCGCCGCCGCAGGTACGGCCCGGGGCCGCCGCGCGGTTCGGGCTGCGCCGCCGTGCTTGGGGAGGGCGGCCCGCGTCTCCGGCGGCACAGGCAGCCCCTGCCTTGCTCTGGCCTTCCAGCGAGGCTGCAAAAATACCTGTCGGGACTGAAGTGCGCTCCGTGTGCCCTGTCCGGTGGCACAGCATCGGTCAGGGGCAGAGGTGTGCTGACCTCTCCGACGTATGGGCTCGCTGACTGATAATGAAGGGAAGATGCTGCGAACGGATCTAAATTCGACTACTTTGTCTCTATGTGCAGGGCTGCACGAACTCGTTTACATCTTCATGAGTGTCTCCACTGTCTCTTCTCCCCGCTCTCCGTCTGCTGCTTTATTGGGCCTTCCTTTGTTTCTGTCGTGTTTTCTCAAACGTGTTGTTTTGCGTGTTTTAAAGACTGTTCTGTGGTGGGACTGGCTGCTGCTTCCTGAACACTTGGAGAAGTGTCAAGTTTTCAGTTTGTCTTGCCTATCCTGCTAACTACTTTTTTGTGACCCTCATCGTTTCGTCTTGAAAAAAAAAAATCAGCCTGTGTCTGTTCTTTGTTTCAATCATATGCTCACTTTGTATCATCACATACTTTAAGAGTTTTAGATGTGGGCTCTACAGTCATATTTTTGGTTTTCATAAAAATTTATCTTCATATTTTCAAATACGGTCTTGAAGAGAGAAATACAGCGTGGAAATCCAGAAATGCAAGAACTTAGTTATTAATTTGAAAAGAGATGTAACCATGCCCATTATCTAATTCTAAATATACTGGAAAAATGATAAATTACTTGATATTTATTGCTTACTTTCTTTTCTTTAGACTTTCAAGCTTTCTGATTCTTTGTGAGTTGCTATGTAAGTATACATCTAGGATGGACTTCCTGAAAGAAATATGTGGAGTTCTAGCACTTCTTCATTTTTGCTGTTGTAATTATACCATAGGATTTCTTGCCAGAAACTGGCAAGACTGTTACTTTTGCAACAATAGAGTGCTTAAAAAAAAATCCAAACAAACCCCCCATGAAGTTTAACAAAATAAGTTGTACTAATAATTCTTTTTTATTAACTACAGAGAGCTTTTACTTGTTTGGCCATAAAGACAAAAATCTCATCCTTTAAGCACTGGTCTCAAGTATAGTCCATACATGCAATGTAAACATGCTATTAAAATGTTAGTGTTTTCCTATCTTTTTCCTACAAGACTTAAGATCTGTTAAGAAGTTAAGAGAGCTAGTGCTTCTAGCAAAATGTTTCTAGAAACTTTAAATAAGAAGTTGATGCTTAAGAGTGGAGGCTAGAGCCATGGGTCTTGCACCACTGAAGCAATTGGGATGGTGAATGCAGAGTACTACTTGGAATCTGCCCCAGAAGTGTGTAAGAAAATCTCAGAAGTGATTGATTACAGCATGTCATCCTTTGTTTCCTTGTCCTTGGTTTTTCTGTGTGTGTAACCCTTGAAGGTGCAGGATTGTTTCACATGTCAGGTGGAACCATCATGAACCAGATGTTATTTAGGTATGTTATTGCAACACAGGGTGTTTTAATCACGGAGTTACGGTCAGAATAGGAGACTGCATAGGAAAAGATGGAATTGGTTAAAGGGACTACCTTTAATCACGTTAATGTTTAAAAAGTGTAAATCTAGCTCAGTGCTGAAGGAGTTCATACATGTTACTCTTCTCAGTGCTGAAGGAGTTCATACATGTTACTCTTGCAAAGTGTATTAGTTTAGCTTAGCTTATGTCATGCTAACTTGAGGGAAGAACAGGGTGAGGTGGCTATGTGGATGATAGTATTTGTATCTCCTTTGGCAAGTCTTCATCATTCCAGTATAGCAGCTTTACAGACTTGGGCCTTGTCCAAATTAATGTGAAAAAAGTTCTCAAGCTTGGTAGTTCAACTGCGTGTGCGGGAGCCCTGTCTCCTTAGTGGGAGTTTAATGAGAAGAGTAATTTTCAAGAGTAATTGCGAGGGAAACCTTGATAGTTATAATTGTGAGTTTAGAGACTGTACGGGGAATGAGCTGTGACATAACATGCCTTCTCAGTGGAAAACTTGATTAAAATAATTTTTGAAAAAGAAACTAACTCAGAAAAAACCCAAACCCTGCCACATTCAGTAGATACTGTCTTCAGTTAATATGGCTTATTTTCATATGGAGAGGGTTGATAAACTTCTTAAAACTACTAGTTTCCTTGTCAGCCTAAATGTTTTTTGTACAGCCACATCACTGTTGTCACATGCTTCCTATCAGCACAGTAGCAATACTTAGCAAATAGTGAGTTTCAAAAATTATTTCTCTTCTTCCTTCAGCATGCGGTGTAATATGTAGGGGGTTTTGTGTGTGTGTGTTTTGTTTGGTTTTTTTTTAATTTTTTTTTTCTGAAGTTATCTTTTATGTTAGAAAAAACATGATTGAAGAATTTGCTCAAGACAGCGAGACTACCTAATGGTTCTAGATTCTAGAATAAATGCACAGAAATTAAAAACTGACCTCTGAGTCTTCCACATAGACAACTGCAATCCATGTGATACAAAGTTCATCTGTAGGTTTTCTTCATCTGCAAGATAGTTGTGCAGAATGACTTCGCATAGATGTTGCACTTCATTTGGTAACAGTATAACGCACAACACTGCTTTGCTTTCACTGAGAAAAATATGTAGTAGTTGGAGCTCAGCTGTGTGATGTAATGTAGATGTGTGGAGATAGTTGAGGCTTGCCTGTGAAATAAGAGCCACTGATTCAATGTGACTTTTTCCATAAAAGTAAGTGTAATGTGGGTCTTTTGGTTTATTTCCCAAACTCACTTAAGTACTTTGTGACAGGAGAACCTTTGAACCTTTTCCATCTTTCTTGTTGTCCTACTCTAAAATCTTAAAGTGTAGTTTATCACAGCAGTATTGGCCAAATAATTGTAACAGATTTTGATCCAATGGGCTGTAGCTGTTGATTGTTAAGAATGATCTGCTATTAGCTTTAAGGTTTCTCTTCCTTGTTGTCAACTTATAATAAAATTTCCCTATTTTTTTTATGGTTCTTGATTGTTTTAGTTTGGATTCCATGTTACTGTTTTTGTGTGGTTCATGCAAACAAGTGCTAATGTTCTAAAAAGCTTCAAAAACTGTCCTGAACTGCAAAAAAAGATGCCTTTTTTTTTTTTTTTAATTTGACTCTCCACAAACTGTTAAGGAGTGTCTTTTCTGAATGGATTCTGTGTTGGTTGTCATTTCAGAAGGATGTATGTTAAATTTCTTCAATTGCTGACATGGGAACAAAGCAACTTTATCTGTAAATGTTTAATTTAGAATAATGTAGCTGTTTGGTAATGCATAAATGAGCCCTAATGCACAGGCCCGTAAGAATGCACTCGGTGAGCGTGTGGAACAATCCCAGCCTTAAAGTAACATATAATAATCTACAGTATCAAAACTTGAGAAGAAATAGTTTGAAAAAATTGAAAGATCAGTAGTATTCAAATACCTTCCTTTCTAGTTGTCTTTCTAAATGTTTGCATAGAGTCATAGAGTTTGCACAAATGTCTGCTCAGACCGGATCTTTTGGTCAGTATGTAAAGAAATGCTACAAGTTGCTGACAGTGTTTTAAGGCTGGAATGGTGTGGGCATGCAGTACTTCACTGCCATGGTGGTGCCACTGGTGAGTGCTGCATGTAGCAGATTATTCGGTGGATTGACTTCCTTGTGTCCTAGCAGAGAACAAACTTGTTAGCCAAGCTCTTAAATGAATGGAACAATACCATTCTAATAGGGGGGAATGGGCAGGACACAAAATTAATATGTAGACTCTTTCATGCTTTTTTTACAGGTGTGACTTTAAACTTTTTTTCCTCAGAATTGTTTTGTAAATAATTATTTAAAAAATAAATCCTTGAAAATTTTAAATGCTTAGCAGTGGTAGTCTCAAATTTGTTGTTGCAGATTTGGCTGATTTACTTTAAACAAAAAGTTGATTAGACATGGATAAATCAGTGGGAAAACTTGGACTGATTAAATTGATCAGGTTTTTCAGCCTGCTATTGAATGGGTGTTGGCAGGGAAAACTGTTGGCTTATTAGTTTGTTTGCTTATGTTTAATTAGTAGTACAAGTTGAACTTAAAACTGGTTGTTTTCTTGTTTTTCAGGGCATACAGGACATACTGCAGATATGAATATATTTTTAGATGATCCAGAATTTGCAGAAATTGTTCTGAGAACAGAACAAGCTATAGAGTGTGGAGTTTTTCCAGAAAGAATCTCTCAAGGATCCAGTGGGAGTTACTTTGCGAAGGATCCAAAAGGGGTAAGCATGTTACTGCAAAGTCAGACACACCATTAGCAGGAAGTTGAAAATGGAAATTCAAAAATTCTATCTATATGCAAATTAATTTAAATAAGTTATTTAATAATTTACTGTATGCCAAAATTTATTTTGGAAAAATCAGTGCAAGTAATACTTAGATTTCTAATTATGTCTTGCTGCATAAGCTAAGGCAAAATAACTATTATTTCTGCTGCACTTTTATCACATATTTAATGATCTGCACCAAAGACATATGGAGAGAATAAAAGGGCCTCTAACATCTCAAAACAATTCAGGAATTCCCTTGTGCAGAATCTTGTTCTCTGTATATTTGAATTGATTTTTGCATAACTGAGCTCCTGATTTCAGTATGGTTT
This sequence comes from Pomatostomus ruficeps, assembly GCA_013400735.1. Taxonomy (NCBI): domain Eukaryota; kingdom Metazoa; phylum Chordata; class Aves; order Passeriformes; family Timaliidae; genus Pomatostomus; species Pomatostomus ruficeps. The sequence continues at coordinate 121,340 of VYZT01033074.1, read as the reverse complement.
AAGTTTCTTTAGCTAAGCCTCCTATATTTTCCTCTCTTTTCTTCTTAGATAGTATTTTATTTAGATCATGTCTCCTTTCTCATATGATTGGTAGATGGGCGAGAAGAGGGATATCATCAAATCTACCTTTTAACTTGTACTTGTCTGCTGAATCTTAGCTGAAAGATTTGGTTTCCCCTCTGGGCGATTTGGTTTTACCTTCTGTGGTGGTAAATGGTACCTTGAATGGTGATAATCAGTGAGGTGTCCTAAGGTTACTTTGAGACAGAGAAGTAAGGTGGTAAGCATTATTTAGTAAGAGGAAATGGTGTCTCAGACATACTTTCACATTGTTTTCTTTAAGTTAGAAATACTTTGCTGCTGATCTGTTTCACAAAATAAGACCTCCAACTGCTCAACTTCTGTTAATTTGTCACATCTGATTTTATTTTGGGCTCAGTCAGCAGTTTTTATGTCTTACATAGATCTAGGTGTTAATCCTAAAGATCCCAGTTGTGTTGGAAATGGAAGTTGGAACGCTTTGAATGCCTAGGTTTTCAGAGCATGTTCAAGATTGCTGTTACTCCATGCATTCCCGTAACAGTAATTTCCCTTTCATTTAGGAAGTAGTACAGTTTTAGTTTAGCTTTTAATCATATTATTTGTCATTAGAATTTGAATGTAAGTATTTAGGAGAAACAAAGATTGAGAAAAGAAGACTGTTATTTTACATGGTTTAGAAAGAATTCACTGCAAAATATGAAAGTATTTGGGATATGGGACTGTGAGAATAATGATACTGAGTTCTTAGCAGGCTTTAAATTTTGCTTTTATTCTAGAGCTTATCTATGTTTGCCATCAGTATTAAAGGTCTGATAAAACTTCATTTTGTCAATAGTGCAACTTTCATGTGTAGAATGGATTTCAGATCCTGTTTGAATATTGCATCATTCCACTCCAGACCAGTTCTGTGACTTGTTTTATTCTATTCCTCTTGAGTAATCTCCTCTTTCTTATGGTGGGAAGGAGCTCATTAGAGATGTGCTGAGCCTTTTTACTGGTCACCTTCTGAAGTGTTTGCCCAAAATGAATACCAAATTACAGGTAAAATAAGCTGTTTCCATTAGGTCACCTGATGTGCCGATCTGGTTCTATCAGAAAGATAAAATTCAAATTGCCTGACTAAAATTAGCTTTTTGCATTTAGTGGCAAAAATTAAATAATTGCATACTGAAATGGAGTTCAGTACTTAAGCAGCACTATTGCTGAAGGGTTTAATATTTCTGCATTTGTTGTTTTTTATGTAAGCAATAAATCAAAGACAGTGTCACAAATTGTTCTGCAATATGTTCCTGACAGTTTCAACTAATTGCTAGTGTTAATGGAGTCAGTCTATAAATTCATTTTGACTGGCAAAATTAAGACTGGCCTTGGTAGCGTGTTCTATAGATTGAACTTTTCAGTTCTACTCTGGTCCTTAACAGCGGTGGCTCTGCAAAATTTAGCAAGGTTCTAACTTCAGGAAAACCTTGAAAACCGTATCTGCATTTGACAGTATAGCACAGTACAGTCCAGGCAAGTAATAGAATGAGCTAAGCTCCTTTTTTAAATGGGCACTTACTAGGAAGTATTAGCCAGAGAGTGATTCAGAAGAGATAATTAAAGGTTTGGCATGTGCTTCTAAATACAGCACAATGATTCCAAGAATTGCAAAGCTGCTAGCTTTGTTTTAAGCAAGTAGATACATGTGATTCAATAGGAAAATATTAAATAACTTTTTAACAATTCTAGACCTAACATTAGGATTTTGACTGAAGTAGTATACCAAGTGTTGTGATTTAAAAACAAAAAAAAAAAGTAAAGTATTCAAAAAACATACTAACCTTTCACATTGCATAGAATATTTATTGCACTTGTATAGGTCTAAGTTGAATTTTGTCTGTGCAGTTGCATTCATGGTTTTGAATGCAACCTTATAATCACAGATAACAGCATACCCAATCCAAGGGAATTCTTGTCAATATGTTTCCTGACTGTTGACAGGACACTAATTTTATAGTATGAATGCGAATAAGGGTATTTTGTAACTTAGTTTTCCTTGTAGTTAATGGGAATGAATCAAAATAGATGGATGAGACAGATGATGGTACGAATGCCTGGTGTCTTGTGTATCTGCTTACAAATTGAATGAATGAAGTTTTCTATAGCTACCTTGTCTTGGACAATCATGAGCAAAGCAAGATTGTTTTGGAAAAATTGGTTGAAAATTCTCTGGAAGCTAAACCAGCTGGTCAGATCCTCTCCCTAATCCAGCTGAATCAGCAGCTGCTGAAGAATACTGCTTGTTTCTGACTGCCAGCAAGCATGTTCATGACCTGAATGTGAATCAGCTTTGAGTGTCGGTGCAACAACAGGCAGTGTTTAGCTTATGGAGATACTCGCTTTGTTCATAAGGATTCCGTAAAGTACTAATATGTGAAAATGCATCTTAAACAGTTGTCCTTAAGTATTTATTAGAAAGAATTTGATTTACTTGCTGTTGCCCAGTGAGAAGGGATGAAGATGCAGCATTTCTGCAGCATTCCACTTGAGCTATAGAAGAGTCATTATGTGAACTTTATGCACTAGGACAAAGTTTATCACAGACAATTGAAAGGTTATATATTTTAATGTGGTAACAACCCTGTGATTTGAGGTTAACAAATACAGAACCCTACGCAGAAGGCATCTTGAGAAATTGTCTATTTAATGCTTGTGCTGTGGAGCAGGATTGGTTTAACAAGATTCCTGAGGAATGTCTAACTAACCTGTTGTTAATTGTACCCTGTTTCGGAGACTGCAGAACCTGGCTGTCTGTTCCAGTCTCGAGCTGCACTTAAGTTTCAAAAGGATTTCATTTTTGCAACTTATCTGCTGGGATTTAAGCCTGTCATTTTTTGGCTCATTAACAGTAAATATGTTGTTCCTTTTTTTTTTCTATAGCAACCTATTCTGTAGTTCATTATGCCTCAGTTTTCTCTTAGCTTAAACATTCCCTGTTCCTACTGTCTTTCATTATTCACATATTTTGTGCTTATTCTCGTTTTTTCTCAGCTTTCTCCAGTTTGTTAACAGATTTCTTGAAGCATAGTGTCCAAAACTGGACACAGGACTCTGACTAATTTTAAGATTTACTGTGTGTCTCTAATGTAAATGGTGGCTGATGGTCATTGTCACCTTTTGTTCCATTCAAACTTGGGATAATAAGAAAAATAGATTTAAAGGAAAATAAATCAGTTGATTTTTAGCGTTCTGTATGTTTGTCATTTTCCTGGAGCCGTTATGTCTCTGTCTGAAATAGGCGGTCAGTGAATTGTTGGTGCATTGAAAATTGTTTCTAAAGCTACTTTTAAAACCTCCTTTTTAAGAACTTAAGATAAATATATATATATGTATGTTAAAATGCAGTGCTTTTGAATTTTAACCAAATGTTTTGAAAAAATAAGTGTTGGTTTGGATTTTCTCTTATGAAGAGAATTTGTACTAATCCCAAAGAAGCACTTCATGATAAATTTATTTAGAATTCATTTTTGTTAGTTTTATTAATTCATGATCTGAAAAGAGCAGCTGTAAAACACACTGGATAGGATTTAACCAGTATTTTCAAATAACTAATTTTCAAATTAATTTTAATATTTTGCAACTCAAAGTCCTCATATTTTAATTTTATATTTTTTATCTTAGAAAATTACTGGAGTGTTCAAACCAAAATCCGAAGAGCCTTATGGACATCTAAATCCAAAATGGACCAAATATTTTCACAAAATTTGTTGTCCTTGCTGCTTTGGCAGAGGCTGCCTCGTTCCAAATCAGGGATATCTCTCTGAAGCTGGTGCCTATCTTGTGGATGAGAAGCTGGGGCTCGGAGTTGTACCTAAAACTAAGGTAAAGCACATAAATTACTGAATTAAAAAAAAAGCCAACATATTTGTCAGTCTCTGAACTGTGGTTGTGTAGATATCCTTATCTACACCTTAAAACCTTGTGTTATTTATAAGTCATTTATGAACTGTTGCAAGTACAAAGGCACAGTGGTTTGGTGTAAAAAAAGTGACAGTGATTTTTGATAATATGAATAAGTTTGAAATCTGAATTGAGTCTCTTCTTTGGAACCACTTGCTAGCATTTTCTGATACCTTTTGTGCCTCATGTTTTGACGAGATGCAAATTGCAAAAATCAGCATATAAAATTCCCATTTTTGTTTGGGATATGTAAACTAGAGAACATTCACCTTTTCATATAAAATTTATCTGTTAAAAATGCCTAATACTTGCTTCTTGATTTATTTATTTTTTATTTTAACTGAACATAAAATTTACTCTAACTTTATAATTGAAATAATGAGGAATTCTGAGCTGTGTTTAACTTTCATATTTTAAGGTTGTCTGGTTTGTCAGTGAGACCTTTAATTACAGCGCAATAGATCGTGCAAAGTCAAGAGGAAAAAAATATGCTTTAGAGAAAGTGCCAAAAGTTGCTAAAAAATTTAATCGAATTGGACTACCTCCTAAGGTAAGATGAAAAATAAGTAATTTGTGCACTTCCTGATTCTTACATACCCTTTTTTTAAAAAAAAAAAGTTTTATTTAGCAGTAACTTCAACAGTAGGAGAAAAAACTTGCTGCTTGTTGACAATTATTTGAAATTTGATACATATGACTGTTTCCTTGCAATATGTATCCACTCTTACATCATACTTTCATTTGCTCTATTTTAATAGTCTTGTCACTTTTTGTTTCAGTTTGCAGTCCAGTTTTCTGCTGGAATAGTAACATATTCATTGATATGTATCTCACTTTTGCTCTATTTATTGATTACATACTACCTTTCCTTTCACTGTCACCTTTTGATATTGTCAATCTGGTTTTCTCTGCAATTTATCTAATTTTTAAATTTTTGTGATTTTTTTTGCCTTCTGTTGTTTTTACGACATGTTGGTTTATGTTGTGTTCTTCTTACCTCCCTTTTGTATTATGTGCAGAATACACTGACTAAAAACCTCACATCTTTCTTGCCTAATGAGCCTTCTTGTATCCCCAAAATATCACTGCACTGTTCTAATCCTAAGCTTTTAAAACGCAGGTTACGTACAGTTTGGGTAATCCACTTGTGTCAGTTCCCAGCAGTTCAGATCTATGTGACAGGGGTTGTGCAAGCTGGCATGGGCAAGGTTGTTCCACGCTGTGGTTATTCCATGCTGTGTGTTTATCTGTCTGCATTTTAGTTCTCAAATACAGGTTCTTGAATTTTAATCTTGAGCACCTTCCATATACATATGGAGCCTATGCTAACTCTCATGTTCTTCCTTGGACTCGTTTGTGAAATGCATTTCAGTCATTTTTATGCAAAAAGCATCTATCTTGAAGAAAATGGTTAATGCTGCTGTACTTGCTAGTAAAGGTTAAAGGCTTTTTAGAGAGGAAGATTTTTCTCTTGTAATTTTTAGTGAGTGTTGTCTGAACTATTGAAAGAAGAGTTTCCAATGAAAAAGAGAACAGATGTTACTTCTTTCTCTTTGTTTCATATATTTCTTGTAATACTAACTGTTCATTTACACTGAACTGTCTGGCTATATTTTATTCCTAGTAAACTCAATGAGTGTTTAAAAAAATATTTTAAAAAAAACCACCACCAGAACTCCCAGAAACCCACCCTCACGTGATTTGACTCTTAGCTTTTTTAAGAATATAGGAATGAAAGAGAAACCACTTAATTTTTTTTTTAATGTCATACTTCCTGTGCTGTGAACTTTGAAAGCATATAATGAATTTTTCTATTAATGTTGAGATTGCTTATGCGACCTATCCATGTGCATTTTCCAAATGCAGTTTCTTAATATTTCAGGTTGGCTCCTTCCAGCTGTTTGTTGAAGGGTATAAGGAAGCTGACTACTGGCTCAGGAAGTTTGAAACTGATCCTTTACCTGAGAACACAAGGAAAGAATTTCAGTCGCAGTTTGAAAGATTGGTTATCTTGGATTATGTCATCAGAAATACAGGTATTTGTTAGTATCTCTTGGTATCTATCTGTTTTTGTGAGACAGGAAGCAAGGCTGGCTGAAAGCTGGTGCTTAAGGCTTTTAATGCATATCAGATGTTTTTCTCACAATTGAAGGCCATAAAGATGCATTTTAAATTTTACAAAATTTACTTTGGATTTATACATTACATATTGCAGTATAAAAACAATATAAGCAACTCTTTTTGATAGTTGCTCACTATTTTTAAGCAACGTAAGAAGTCAAGAACAAATACTTTCATTGTGCTTTAATTCTGTGTGTAGGCTATTAACTGTTTCCCCTGATTAGGATACAGGATGGTGGGTTTTCAGGATCTATAAGAAAAGCCACGACTGCAATTCCTTTTATGCTGAACTGGAGCTGATAATAGCACAGTTTCACACCAGCTCACAATAGTTCATATTCATTGTGTAGGCACTGAGGTACCACTGCAGTGTGTACCTGTCAGTTCTCCTGCGCTCTTGTTTCTATCACCCAGAAGCTGGGATCCTTCCCTTACCTATGTAGGTGAATTACTTCTTGAGGAATCCAAAGGCGGTTTTATGTTTAAAATATTTACTTTGCTGCTTTGGCAGAGGTGGGCAGCTTTGCTTTTCTTCAGACGTACCAGGTCTAGCTCATTTTCCTTTTCTCAAATTTTCTCTCTATAGAAGCAAAGCAGAAGAAAATTTTGTGCGAACATAATACTTGCTAGCTATTACTATAGTCTGTCAGTTTTATCAAATAAACTTCAGTGTTTCCAAACAGTTAGTGTTTTTTGACATTCTTAAAATTGTGAGGCAAATACTCAAAATGCAAAACCTCATTACATGGTTGATTTTACCTTCATCTAATATATCTAATCATAATAGAACATGAAAATCTGATGATGATTAAACTTGAGGGAGCACGTTAAAATGACAGAAGGTCCTACAAATCCATTGGGTCATCCTCTGTCTGAAAGACGTTCTCAGTGTGTTCAATCTCTCAATTTTGTCTGAACAGTGCAGACACTTTCAGGTTCTTGCCCTTCTGTTCAGTTTTGCCCCCTCTCCATCTTCGTAGAGTCTGTTTTCTCCATGTAGTCAAAGGTCACACTGTCTGTAATTTTGGAGGCCTTCTCCATTTCCCCATAAGCATTAAAACAAGCTTAAAAATTAAGTCGTCACGGTGTGATAGTGTTTTCCTCAAAAAAAATGCACACCACAACCAATCTTTCTGCATAAAATATATGAAAATAGTTTCTTTTTGCTTTCTTGGTATTTTGCTGCATATTCAGTAGGGGAACCTAAAGAAGTAATACATATCTAAGAACGCATGGTAAATTTCCACTGAATCAGTTGCCTCTACATTTCAGTAAAACTAAACCACATGTGTTGGGAAAAACCCTTTTCGAACACTTTTGCGTAACTCCATGGGTAAAGTCTCAATTTACAATATTTATTTATTTGTTATTTTACAGTATCACTCTAGATGATGATTTCTCTATAAATGACATTGTGACATGTATTTTTCTGTTTAAAGACAGAGGTAACGATAACTGGTTAGTGAGGTATGAAAAACAAGATGATGGACTTGATCTGTCAGATAAGGTAAGAGAATTGTACTCTGAAATTTACATTCTTTAAATTGTTTATTTTGTAGCTTGGTCTTGCTGGAGATTAAGGGCATGTCCTTAGTCCTGGTGCATGGTCTCAAGAAATACGATAACTACAAATTATTGTAGGCAAAATGAGTGGAAAAGCTGTTTTGATTAGACTAGGTAGAACAGTGCTAGAAATTATTTTTATTGTTCTGTACTGTTGCTCTACTAGCTTGGGCTATAATAATGGTAACAATGTCCACTGTTGCTCAGGCATATTTCTTTATGCCTTGGTGCTCTGCTTATCTTGTATTTGGGGAAGGACTTCTTTTTAATGGTGGTAGAGTAAGAAATTATATGTGGTGGAGTTTATTTGGCTACTGCTTTATATTGTTTAAGTTGAATTTAACTAGTGAAGCTACAAAGTATATTATTCAGTATTTTTAATGTGTTTCACTGTTTGTGTGAGCACGTAAGTATCACTTACTTTTTAAATATTCCTTCTGTAGGATAGCCAATGGACTATAACTAAAGAATCTATTAAAATTGCTGCAATTGACAATGGTTTAGCATTTCCTTTTAAGCATCCTGATGAATGGAGGGCATGTAAGTACTGCATTCTTCAATCATCTTCCTTTTGGGAGAGTAACTTCCAAAGATGAAATTTTTATTTGTGTTGTTGTCGTAAGAAACTAAGAAATCATCACTGTAGCTATATATTGAATTTCTAAGTAATGTACTCTTCTTCAGAAAGTTAGCAACCAATGCTATTTTTGCAATGGCATATGTGATTTGGTTCTTGTTCATATTTTTTACCTTTAAACAATATTAATACATGGACACTCATAGCCATAGTACTGTATGTAAAGTGGCTAATGGTGGAATAGGAAGAATTTAGCAACATGTTTCTCATACATGTTTTCTTGGAAAATGTGGTGGAAAATAACTTGATTGCAAGGATATGCAAATTGTCCCTCTATTGGCCAAATTTCTATTTCAAAATGAAGGGTTCTGTGGTAGGTGGACAAGTAGGCAGGTTGTTTTTTTTGTTCTCAGCTTTAGCTTATTTTGTCCAAGTTAATATTTAGTTAGTGAATTTTCCATCTGCTTGAAAATACTATTAAAGTGAGATTGTTTTTGACCATATCTCTGGCTACTTATCATTAGGAGGGAAGTGCCCAACAGGGTTTGCAATGACTTCTGTGGGCTATTATCCCATCAGGTAATTATGGCAGTTAAGTGTGGGCTAGTTATGCTATCAAAAGGCTAGTTAAGTACTCCACCCAGAGCTCTATGTAGTCTCTATCTTGATACTAAATAGATACTGTCCTACATATCTCTGGGCTACAATCCCTTCTGGAGCTCTTCTAAAGACACAGAAATTACTGCTTATTTTATACCATCTTTTACGTCAGCATCAAAAGAGATAAACTTGCATGATCCTTTAGAATTCTTGTAGAATTCAATTTCAGATGAACAGGTGTGTGATAGTTTTGTAAAAGTAAACTTGTAACTTAATGTTTACAAATTGCAGTCTCTTACCACCTAGAGCATGGTTTTGATGACTAGAGCTGATTGGTCATTGAGGCTGACCTTCTCAAAGCCAGAGAGTGGCACTGGCAAAAGGCAGGAAGTTGGTCCAGCATGGATGAACAGGGAACTCCTGACTGAACTGGGATGTAAAATTTAAGTACATTAAAAAAAAAGGAAAAAAAATGTAGAGGCTTCCGTGAAGAAACAGAGAATTTTTCCAAAAGTACAAGAGTGGAGTTTGGAATGTCAAAGCTCAGCTGGAGTAAAGCTAGCAGAACACATAAAGAGCAACAAGAAAGGGTTGAGTAAATTAGAAGTGAGAGTGGAACTGAAGAAAAATGCAGCAAAGACATAAAGGGAAAAGGCGTAAGAACAAGTTACTCAGTGCTGACTTTGCCTCAGTTTTCACTTGTAAGATTTGCTCTCAGTCTCTTTGATCTCAAAGCTTGTAAGTAGAGCCCCTGGGAATGAATCCCCAAAGCGGAAGAAAGGGAGCACTTAAGGAAAATGGTCATACAGAAGTTCACAGGAGTATATGGGATGCATTGGAAACAGTGGGAGCTGGCTGATGCTGTTGTAAGGGAGTTTTCTTATCACTCTTGAAAGACTATGGTAAAGTGAGAGGTTGCCTCAGTCTCTGTGAAGACTGTGGAATGAATACTCCTGGAAGCTGTGTTCAGACACATGAAGAACAAGAAGGTGATGGGGAAGCCAGCATGGATTTACCAAGGACAAACTGTGCTTGATTAACTAGGCAGCTTTTAATGATGACTGGTTCAGTGGCTGAGGGGAGGGCAGTGAATATGGATTTTTTGTCTTGACTTTGGTGAGGACTTCATGCTCTGTCATAGTATTCTGGTAGGGAAATATGAGATATGAACTGAACATGAACAGACTGTGAGGTATGTGGAAAACTGGTTGGACTGTCAGACTCAAAGGGTTGTGGGCAGTTGTGGCAGTGACCCAACCAGCTTGAGAACTGGAGAAATAGCTTGGGCAGATTTTCCTTCCCAGGTTAGTGAACCTAAGGAAGATGGAGGCAGCATGCTTGGGGGAAATTCCCTCTCTGCCACTTTTTAACCCTGTCAATCATAGATTCTGTTCCACCTCTGTTATTTTAATATTCATCACATTGTTTTACTATTCAACAGTTACTAGAAACTTCTGCAGTTCTGTTATGTTAATAGGTTAATGCAAATATGTTCCGCCTTTGCCCAGAACTCATTGGAGAACTGTCATCCCATGTCAATCTGTGATTTGATAAGATCCTGGACCCTCACCTTCAGACCACCCATTTCCTTTCCCCATAAAACTCTGTGTAACCACCCCCTCAAGGTCTTTCTGATAGCCCGAATCCTGAAGAAACAATAAAGACCTGGGTACTGCTATCAGAAGTCCATTCTCTCTTTGCTTCTACCTGCTTTATTTATAACAACGGATGCTCTGCCTAACACTGCGAAGGCAATACCTAGGTAAACAGATAGATAAAGAGATCCCGCTCCTCCACGGCGACATGTCACTCTGACCCAAGGCGCTGGATAAAGATTGTCCCGCAGAACATCGGGCAGTTTTGCGGTCCCCGAAAAGCGTTAGGCAGTGTGAGGAAGTTTAGAGGGTGGCCTGCTGCTAGTGACTTTTCTTAGCTCCTGCAATTAATAGTTTGGTGTCTTGTTTAACATCTGGTAATATTAATTGCTTTTGCAATATAATTTGCAAAAAAGCTGTCTTGAAATTTATGAATACTTTTCTCTCAACATGCTTAGAAGAAGGCATTTAAAAAAATTAAAAATTATAATAAAAATAGTAGCTTTATTGTTAATTCTACCGTATGAGTCAAATACCTGAAAGATTTCTATTTGATTGCAGCTATTATTTTACTCCAATGGAAACTGCCTTACTAAACTAGGGGAAGACCTCTACTGTTGCTTACAGTGTTTAATTTATATACTGTTTTTACTTATTGCTTTGACTAAATATTTATTGCTTTGACTAAATATTTATTGCTTAATATAGTCTCACTGTTTGAAAAAATGGCTTAACAGTTGTGAAGCTGCCCTGGTAAGTGTATCCAAAAGGGACGTGTGGGGTAACAGTGTTGGGAAAAAGTGGTGTTAGTGAGAACTAGCAGTAGGTAGTAGAGTACCCGACTTGGAATTTCATTTTTGTTTGTTTATCATTAAGTGAACTGTTTTTCTGCATTAGATCCCTTTCACTGGGCTTGGCTTCCTCAAGCAAAAGTTCCTTTCTCTCAGGAGACCAGAGACCTAGTTCTTCCTCGCATTTCTGATATGAACTTTGTACAGGACCTTTGTGAAGACCTTTATGAGCTATTTAAGGTGAATCAAGTGCTCCTTTGAATTGACTGTTACTGAAGTAGCTGATAATTGTAATGGGACAGTTACATTCATACAAATATTCATCTAACTTCTGAATGCCAAGGCACTGTGCTATTTTACCTTTAACAGTGGCATGATAGAAAGGGTTTATGTAATTATAAGGAAACTGTCACCTATGTGCTTAATGGATAGTAATTAGCTCATCTGAAAACCTAATTTACCTCTTATATACCTAAGTTTCACATAATCAATTAAAGCTAGTTTACTCTTCAGCACAAATCTGTGTAAAAACTGCATTTAACATACCTGTATGGTGTGTATGTGTTTAAACTGTAGCAGCTTGAGGAAATCATGTATTTATTGTACCTTAAAGTACCTCCATACCTCTCAAATACTTAATTTTATATGCATATATTCTGCTAAACTGATGCTGAAATCTTGATCATATTGAAAGTCAAACTCACTTTAAAGGTACTGAAACTGTCTACGGTATTGACATGTAAAGAGTATCTTTCTCTAAAACATTTTTTAAACATTTGTGTCAGATAATCAAGAGAAATAATCCAATTAAGGATTGAAAGAATTGGAAATTTTAAACTTTTAATGAAAATGCAGCTATAATGTCAAGACTATATTCTGAAACACATTTTTGCTATATTTGCATCATCAGCTGATTTGTATTCAAAATGCATCTGGATTTGTTAGTTAAGTATAATTAAATCTGAAGGAGGAGGTATTTTTCTGCTGGAGTAATCATGAGAGAAAGAGCAGTGTAACATTGTGTGATAACATTGGTATCTGCCAGCTGTTGGTATTTACCAATGCCCCAAGGTGGTATCCACTGATGTATTTTATTTTGTGATGAGGAACAGTCTTCGTTTTCACATATGTAAACTTGATGCAATAAATAGACCTTTTTGTGATTCATACTAGGATTCTATTTGAAGCTTTCAAAAAGTATTATGGTGTGGGTGAATATGAATATGCATATTAACATATTGATGAATTTACATGCTAATATATAGCTAAAGATAAATGGGTTATTTACTATAAACTGTTTGTTTTCTTAATAAAGACTGACAAAGGATTTGACAAGGCTACTTTTGAAAACCAGATGTCTGTTATGAGGGGGCAGGTAAGACTGCTTTTTTTACGTTTTAATTTATGTATTTAATTTGTCATCACTCCTCAGCTGCTTTCTTTAGAGCTGCAAAAACTAACTCCTATTACACTGAAAGACATTTGAAGGTATTTTCATCTGAGAAGACTACATTTTTTTCTAGAGTTTATTCTTATTTGTGGATAGATAAAACTGCAGAAAGTGTATGCTAATTTTTTTTTCCACTTTTACAGAAAATTCTTTTAATCTAATTTGGTTTTATTGTTTTTTGGGGGATGCAGAGGACTTAACTCTATATTGTTAGAAGGTATTGTTAAAATATAAAAGATTCATAAGTTTGAATGGAAAATTTGATTTCTGATTTCACTGGAAGTTCGGTTCTTGAAGTATTCATGCATCCTAAACTGTATTAAGTAGCTTTTTTCTGATGAGACAAACAGCTACAAGGAATCTGTTATTTAACAAAACACTTGAGGAAAAACATGACTGATATAATTGAGAGAGATGTGGCTGAGGTTGTCAAAATTAATTTTCCACTACAAAGGCTGCATCTGGACCCTTTCTTCACACCCTGTCCCTCAGGTGAATTTTAGCAGAGCTTTGTTTCAGTTTTGGGGTTTTATAGCCTCTCTCTAGTTATGTAAGAGTATGTTTCACCGTGGGAAATGTGAAGTTTTCAGGCATGGAAGAAATGCAGATGATGAGTAATCCTTGGATGCGATTGGAAATACATTGGCAAACAATGCCTTTTAGCACTGATTTTATACTTGTTTTGGTGTAAAACCAAAGTATGGTACGAGGACATTATAGAAGACTTGGCTGGCTAGATCACATGCTAAAGGATTCATTCAGTTGGGATGAATTTGTAGGATAGCCAAAACATCTAAATACATCCTTAAAAATGAGAGTTTTAAGAATTAGAAAATGAAGAAATCTAGTTGATAAAGAAACAGCAGAGAAACATATCTTGCATGGAAGACTCATGATCTTTAAGGTACTAAACATAATTAGAAGTCTTATTTTTGTGAAACATATGAAAAAAAATTTTGGGAAGGGTTTCAAACCCAAAAGAAACAGTTCTCTCAAGAATATAACATCTAAGCAATGGGTAACACATCCACAAAGGATAGCCTTGGAACTTTGAGAACGTAAATGTCAAGTGGAGTTGCTGGCAAAACCAAATTACAGTCTTTTGCAGTATTTACTGTGTTGGGGTTCTTTGGCCATGCAAGGCAGAGGATCAGTAAGTCTCACAAGGAAGAAAGAGGCATTGTGCAGAGGGAAAAAAGGCTTGCTATTAAGGATAATGCAGTGTGTCACTAGAGCTAAAGTGAATACTTGCCTCAGTTTTCAGCAGGATAACATTGAACATGGAGTAAGTTATAAGGCCAGTCCATGAGCACTGAAGTTTTGGGAGGAAGACAACAGACTCCTGGGAGCTGAGGGCTGAATTTGGGTCTTAGCACTGGGTTTGGTATGAACTAATTATATGGCTTCAAATCTTCTGATATGAAAATAATTTGTAGCTAAACTGCTGGTATGTCCTATGTTAAATCATGTTGATAGCTTTCATGTAGGTATTTTTTTCACTAAAGGTGCAATGCTTTCAAGAGATGTGCTAAATTTAAAATGCTCTCAGATTTTTGTCTCTTAGAATCTTCTGAAAATTTGGAGAGGACTTTACGAAATAGTCAGGAAAAGAATGGAAGGATAGACAGCAGTAGGATGTATTCATGTTACCAAATAAATAAAGTATTTCTACTTGCAGTAGGTATCTTTTGAAATTAATTTATCCAGCAGCACAGTCCTCTACAGAATTGATTTAAGAGTGGCATCTAAAATGATAAGCCTGTTAGCCACAGTTTTATTTGTGCATCCTAACCTCACCTGCTTTTACTCTTTTTAGATACTAAACCTTACTCAGGCATTAAAGGATGAAAAGAGTCCCATTCAGCTTGTTCAGATGCCACGTGTGATTGTAGAGCGAAGTAGCACTGGAAGTCAGGGCCGAATTGTTCATCTGAGTAATGCATTCACACAGACCTTTCATAGCAGGAAGCCTTTCTTTTCCTCCTGGTAGCAACAAAAATACATGGGAAGAGTAAGTTCCTCTTAACTTTAGAAAGCTACTTCTGTGTAAAGGCTCTGCAATAATGTACTTCTGCTGTATACCAAGAGCTCCGACTGCCGACACCTCAGAACTTAAATTCTAAAGACTTAAGAAATGTATTTTGAATGTAATAAACGTTTACAATTTTTGTGTCAAAATTGTGAATTCTTATGTCAGGGAATGAAGAGAATTTGTCCATACTGTATTTTTATAGGCTAAATTAATGTATTCTGAATAAGGGAAGAAAGACAGTTTGCATATGCTGAGAAACTAATTTGGAATACAATAGGATTTTTTTGTTTACTATAAATATGAGAATCCATAAACTATCAATTTCTTTTTATATGGCTTTTAAAAAAAAGTTTAGAATATTATCTTTGATTGTGAAACTGCTTTTCCTTTGAATTTCTTCCTGATATTTTAAACTGGTTATAGATTTTTGTAGACTAGTTACTTGAAAAATCATGCACTTAAAAAAAAAAAAAAATCACCTGTCCTTGACAAACAAGTCAAAGAAAGGGAGGAGGGGGAGAAATGCTCCAAGTAGGCTTTTTTGCACATGGGGACCAAAAATAGTTAAATAGTTGAATTACAGCAAAATTCAACCCAAGTAAATGCACACAGTTTCTGCTGTGACAAAATATACTGACTGTATGTTTCAGAGACTGAAATTTCACTGTAGTGTTTAGCACTTGTATATTTAAGCACGTATTTGGAAATCTGTGATACTTCTTTAGAGATGCATCATGAGGAAGGAATTGCACCATGTTGTTACAGATTTGTTTTGCCAAACATGTAATGGGGTTTTTTTTGCCATACATGTAAAAATGTGTTCATCAGTTGTCACCAGAGTGGTTCTTCTGCTAATGACAGAAGCACTAATGTGTTCATCACAAAGCCAGTCTGCCTTCTAAATTTCTAGCTAAACACTGTTTGGGTTTTTTTGACTGGAAGAAAAAGAAAAAAAAACTGGAATACCTACAGCACAGAGAATTACTTTCGTGCCCTGAATAATGTTGTTCTCACCTGCCAATTGCCATTTGCATTTATGTTTAAGTTACCTGGGTTAAGACTTGATGGTCATGTTTCTAGGTCTGCAGCTTATGTAATGTGGTAAATATTTTTATTTTAGTAATTTTCTGGACATTTAAGACTGGGAAGGGGAGAAAGATTGCTGCTTTTATGAAACTTTCAGTATTTCAGACATTGCTGTATTTTGTAATTCTAAGCAATATTGTTGAACTCAGAAATAATAAAATTCTTGTATTTTATATAATTTTGAGTGAATGTAAATATTAATGTAGCGTGTCAGCAACTTCAACAACCTGAGATGAATGTTTAAGCCTTAAATGTAAAACACACGGTAGAGTGCAGTTCATAAGGAGCTGGAAATGCCTTTCTAACCTTGCCATGATTGTTTCTGTCGGACAGTTTATTACAAAACGAGCGAAGCAGCTGCTGCGCTGACGCCAGTCCCGTCCCGGTGGGAATGCCCGGGGCTCCGGGGCTCTGGCGCGGCCAGCGCCCGCTCCGCCCAGCCGCTGGGGGGCGCCGCCCGCCCCGCTCCGCCCCGCGCAGCGCCCGTCGGGAAGGAGGCGGTGCCATGGCGGCGGCGGCCGCGGGCCCGGAGCGGACGGGGCCGGGAGCGATCGCCCTGCTCGGGCCGGCGCCCGGCGCTCCCAGCTGCCCTCACGGTGAGCCGGGCCCGGGGGGGCACCTCTCGAGCGGCCCTGTGCTCGGCTCCCGCTACGCTTCAGGCTCCCGCCGCGGGCTGCTTTGCAGCAGCCTTTGCGAAGGCCTTGTTCTGGAAGCTCGGCTCTTGCAGCGCAGCAGTGAACCGGGTCTGCAGGTGTTCCCTCTGTTATCGTATCATCGCGTTTGTCCCTAGGTCCTGCACTTCTGTTTGTGAAGACCAGCCAAGGAAAAGAGGAAGGAAGAAGGTTCTATGCTTGTTCGGCTTGTAGGGATAGAAAGGATTGTAACTTTTTCCAGTGGGAAGATGAGAAGGTAAGAGAGCACTGCCTAAGGCTATGCTAAAGACTCAGGGCTGCGAGGGTGATCAGAGGTCTGGAGCACCTCTCCCATGAGGAAAGGCTGAGAGAGTTTGGATTGTTCGGCGTCAAGAAGAGAAGGCTTCCGGGAGACCTTATAGCAGCCTCCCAATACCCGAAGGAGGCCTTCAAGAAATCTGGAGAGGGACTTATTGCAAGAACATGTAGTGGTAGGAGAAGGGGTAATTGCTTTAAGTGTAGAGAGGATAGGTTTCGATGAGATGTGAGGAAGAAATTCTTTACTGTGAGGGTGATGAGGCACTGCAAAAGTTGCCCAGAGAAGTTGTGGATTCCCCCTCCCTGGAAGTGTTCAAGGCCAAGGTGGATGGAGCTCTGAGCAGCCTGGNATTGCAAGAACATGTAGTGGTAGGAGAAGGGGTAATTGCTTTAAGTGTAGAGAGGATAGGTTTCGATGAGATGTGAGGAAGAAATTCTTTACTGTGAGGGTGATGAGGCACTGCAAAAGTTGCCCAGAGAAGTTGTGGATTCCCCCTCCCTGGAAGTGTTCAAGGCCAAGGTGGATGGAGCTCTGAGCAGCCTGGTCTAGTGGAAGGTGCCCCTACCCGTGGAAGGAGGGTTGGAACTTGATGCATCTTTAAGTCCCTTCCAACCCAAATCATTCTATGGTTCTATGAAATATTGGGGATTTTTCCCTCTGTTTAACAATTTAAAAAGTGTATTTTCTTGGGGAAATCTGTGGTGCTATTTTTAAACTTTGTCTAATAGCAAGTATTTAGCTGAGCACTTACTTTTGTCAGGAGAACATGTTTCAAGTGTAGCTTTAAAGAAAGGCTGTGTACATTTTGAGCAAAATTGGCATTTGTTATTCTGTTGCCAGAAGTTTGCCAATGCTATGCAATATTGAACAAAATTGGTACTTCTGATCCCAAGATGCCCTCATTTCCTCTGATTAAGACAGAGGAAATCTGTTGGATACAGACAACAGTGGGGTGTACTAAATGCTGAGATGGTGGACCTTGGCATGGTGCTCAGTAGTCTCAGAATATCTGCAGCATTTTCTCTTTTTCATTTATTTTGAATATCACTTGTATTGTGATGTCTTTTGTTGTATTGAATTTTACTGTCTCCTCCTTTGAGCAAAACAGTTGCATAAGTTTTGACCAAATGTCTCGAAACTCTGTTGTGAAACCAACCATGAGTATGTTTTGTGAGAACAAAGTAGAAGACTCAGACGAGAGTGTGAGAGACTGAAATGTTAAAGACTCAGACCATAACAAGGAGCTGTCAGGCTTTTAAAATGATTTCACACAAAAGACTTGGGCAACATTCATAGTATCATCAGTTTTTCAGGATCAGATCATAGTTCCTCAGAGGGAACACAAGAGCTGGCACACATTAATAGAAAGAATGGCTCTTTCTGTCTTATCATAGTAACGTTTTGAGTTTTTCTCGTAGTATTACATGTGGTGGAAGAATGAAATGCACAGTTTAAATTCACAATGAGAGGCTTGTGTTGTTTTTCAGTGTGCCCCTGTGCTGCAGACATAGTTGTTCTGCTGAAACAAACGTGATCGTTTTTCCTTGCAAAGTAGCTGAAGCATGAGACCTTTGATGCACCCCTTTTTCAATGCTGAGGCTTGATGTACAACACACAGCAGTATCTGTTTGGTTTGTAACTTTTCGTAAATGCAAATTTTACAGGTGTCAGAAACTAGGCTTGCAGCACGTGAAGAATATAACAGAAATCATCAGCCTTCTTTTACACACCAACAGAACGTGGATAGGTATTGTTAATGTATATTTTCTTCAGTAAAAATGAAGTAATACAGGTTTAAGTACTCTGAATGTAGAGATAACATTTCAGGATGCTTTAAAATATGAAAAGAGGAATTTGGGCAAATAAGAACTGCTGTACCGCAATGGGAAGGAAATAGCATGAAACGTTTAACTAGAGCACAGTGTTTTCAACCCAAGAACTGGAGGGGTTGGGGTTTTTTTTGGTATGTATAGTCATTCTTATGTTAGTGCTCACAATATGCTTACCAGAGGTCACTAGCAGTTTCTGTTAAAAAAATTATTCCTGTCTTTAGTATGCAAAAGTAACAGGCTTAACATTGTGAAAAAAGCAAAGGTAAGATAGTAACAAATAATGTCTCAATTTTGTGTATAAACATACAGGAATTTTCTGGTAGTTGATGGAGTTTCACTCTGTAATCCAGTTACTTTATGGGGATTCCCAGTATATTTGGTCACAATATTTTATGGATTTCAGTGTCCTCTGAATATTTTTTCATAAATAATACTTCATATGCATGGAGTTTTGTGAGAGCAATGTGAACTGCATTGTCTCTTTAAATGTTTGAACTCCTAAAATATAAAAAACCCCTCCATAGCTCCCCTTCCTATCTTTGATAGAGGCTTTTTTCAACCTTTGTTCCCTATTGTCTTTTGTATTTAAAGGTACAAGAATTTTGTTCTGTTTCCATTATCAAAGAGGAGGTTTTGCCAGGAATGCCAGCAACTGCTATTGCCAGCAGAATGGGAAGAACACTCGGGTCACCAGTTCCTGTGTGGTATCACCACTGCCCAGTTGAAAAGTCCCAGTCAACTTCTGTATCCACTGGAGAATAAAAAAACAAATGCACAGTATTTATTTGCAGACAGAAGTTGCCAGTTCCTACTGAATCTCCTTATAGATTTAGGATTCAGACGAGTGCTCTCTGTTGGAACGCCCAGGTACATCAATGAGAATTGTTACACTTTCAAATAACACTTCTCTCTCAAAATCCTGCAACTTCCTAATGATTACATAGTCAGTGATTCTCCCGTAATAAGAGGCTCACTATGCTTTAATTGGTTGGGATTATCCAATCATCTAGTGGGGTCTAGCTTTGAACTTACCAGTTGCCAGAGAAGGCTGTGGCAGCACTGTGAATAACATACCTGCACGCTTCAGGTCTCTTTGTTCCTTATGGAAGTGACAGTGAGTTTCTTAGCTTATGGTTTTTTTGTGCAAGGTGATCCAGTAGGCTCCACTGACTTCTCTTTTTTTAAGACTAACCTGTTTTTCTAATTTTGAGTACAAGCTAAATGGAATCACCCAAGTTTAGACTACGCCATTTTCTCTATCTGTTTGGTTTTACATTTGGTAAAGTACCAGGCATTCTTGTCTTGCAAGATCATTTCTGAAGCCAGCGATTATGTGTTAAATTTCTTTGTTCCAATTGTACTTCAGGCTTCATGAAATGATCCAGTCAAAAGCATCACAAGAAGAAGAATTCAGTGTTAGAAGCCTTCTGCTAGATATTGATTTCAGGTAGGTTTTAGCCAATGTTTCTCTATCTGAAGAGCATATACAAAGATGTGGACTCTTACTGCTTTAAGAGATAAATTGGTGATTGTTTTCCCTTTCTTGTCTCTGCACCTCTGTTCCTGTACACATACACAAATGACATCCAGTTGATGAGAAAAATAAGTATACCTAATATATTATTTCTCGGTATTTGTTGTCAGTAATCAGAACCCAAAGATGATGTTTCTTTTGAGGCCTGTTTTCACTCTAAATACCCCTTAGGGTAGACAAAAAGTTGGGGTTTTTTTCTACTATTATTAAAACTTATTTTACAGATACTCACAGTTTTACACAGAGGATGAATTCTGCCACTACAACATGTTCAATCATCATTTTTTTGGTGGAGAGGTAAGGCCAAATATTTATTGAGTACTTTGGTTAAAAAGTGTATGGTGTTGATGCAGAATTTTGTAAGACATGGCTAGTCAGGCTAGTCTAGTAGAAAACTTAATGAGGAAAAATGAATTCATTATGAACATTTTAATAATAGCAGCAGTTAAGGTGTGTAAGCAACATTAGCATAAATTTAATAGGCAACTTTAACTTTGAATTGAGTGGAAGAGAACTGCTGAAGAGGAGGCACTCTCATTCTTTGATTTTCAGTAATGTTTTGATACATTAACTGAACAGGGCACTTGTTTTCAGTCCTTCAAATCTAGGTGGGTTTTTTGTGGGGTTTTTTTTTAATGCTATTCAAGAGGAAGTTCGCCTACATAAGAAGGAAAAAAAATTCCATCTTCAAAATTGAAACTTCTACAGCAACCATTTTATTGCCAAAGACAGTATGTTTGTGGTTCTTGAATCTCTGTTCCTGGAAATTAACCTCTATTTCTTACAGGCTGCACGTGAAATTTGTAGGAAATTCTTGTATGAAGAGAATGGTGAAAAAGTCATTATGGTAACTGATCCCCCGTTTGGAGGTTTAGTGGAAGCACTGGCTTCTAGTTTTAAAAAGTTGATGGCAATGTGGAAGGAGACAGAAAAAGAAGGTGTGTATTACAGCCAGGTGGGTTGAGCTGTAACATCACTTCAAGGAAAAAGTACCTGTTTATAAATCTGTGATTCTTGTTACTCAGGTGAATGTGAGCACACTCACATTATAATTTCTACAGATGAGCTACCATATATCTAATTTAGTCTCCTGATATTTTTAGTTCAGTAATGCCCAATTCTCAAAGTCTGTCTTAAAAATGTAAACCATTTTTTTACAAATCTACTTTGGAATTAAAATGAAGTTTAAAGGTAGAGAAAAATAAGCTCTCAAACCAGTACCATTTCTTAGCAACCTAAGCAGATGTCAGGAACTTAGTTACATGGCACGTACAGCTCCACATGTATAAAATATGCCCTTTTCCCTTAGGCAAACAGAACTTTCTGTTGCCTAAGGGAAATAGTTCTTCTGCCCAACATGATGTACTTATCCACATTTATGTATTTGGAATGTTCACTGTAAATTTCTCATGCATTGTGTACTATGTTTTTCTCCTATGTACACCATAGTCTTTTCATTACTAGGCCACGACAACAAAGAGATGCCCATGTTCTGGATATTTCCATACTTCTTTGAGTCTCGTATTCTTGACTTTTTCCCAAGCTTCAGTATGATGGATTACCAGGTATGGCTGAACCCAGTGAATCTGCTAGATACCAGTTGTAGCAATGTGAACAGGAATATGAGTGAAAGCAGGTACAATGGCATCGCTTCTCTAGCTGGGCCTTGCTCATGTGAAGCCTGGTTTCTGTATTTTTATTAGTCATATCTATAACTTTATCGTGTTCCTGTTATGTATCTTTATCCCGTCTGTCGTTTATCTCTGAACTCATTTATTCTGCCAGGGTTTCAGCATAGCAAAATTTGTACTAATTCTGCAAGGTGCTTGTTGCAGAGATGAGGAGTAACTCGATGAAGAGTATTTAATTTTTCATGGATGTTGAAATGTCAGTGTGTAGTGCCCACCCCTGGTTAAAAGAAAAAAAAGAAATTAAGGTCTTTCATCTCCTAAACTGCTGGGATCAGAGTACAATTACAGCAGTGGAAATGTTTGGAATTACTTAATAAGTGAACTTGTCAGCAATAATCTGGCATCAACTTCTTCAATATTGTATCCATTCTGTACGTAGTTTAAGTGTGTTTTGAGAGCTCAGTCGTACGTATTCACGATGCTAAAGGTTTATTTTTTCATTTAACAACTCTGCATGAATTTTGACATTGATGTTCTGAACAATGTATTTGTGTCTTATAGAATAGAAATATGTTGAAGAAAATTGAAAACTCCTGCTAGACTAGACTCGCATTCCTGCCAGTGTTCAGAGCTGAGAATTTTTGTGACAAATCTCTGAAGGCAGTGCTGGAAAAAGCAGTACTAATTGGATTTGCAACTTTGTAATTATTCTGAGATCCGTTAAGATGTCAGGTCTTGAACTGAAAAACCAAACAGTTTAGATCCTTTTTTTAAAACTGGTTGCTCTTGTAGACAACTGCAATGTTAGCTATCCCGTGCAAATGAGGAAAAAGGAATAAGTAAAATATGATTATTGAAGTATTGTGAGTCTAGCCTAATACTATGTTTGCACAAATTTACAAGTAAATGAGACAAAAAAACTTGATGTTGTATAAGCATGAACATTTCATAAGGCACATATAAAGATAATAAATATGTAAATAGCTCTGCCTGTGCTTAGCATTCAGTTTAAGATTCTTTTTTATGGTTTTATTTTTCTAGGTAGACTATGATAATCGTGCACTGTATAAACATGGCAAGACAGGTCGTAGACAGTCTCCTGTCCGTATTTTCACGAACCTTCCACCAAGTATGATTGTGCTTCCTGAAGAAGAGGGATATAGGTAAGATGTATTAATGCCCAGGTGACTTTTGAAAGAGTGTCTTTGTTCTTAATTAGGGCATAAGGTCTCCAAAGGAGTTTGGGATGGTGCTTTTCAGTATTGTCTTGCCTAACTTGGATGCCAGGCTTAAGAGCACATTTTTCTGTCTCATTCTAAAGCTGCTTGTTATATAACCAATGTATAGGAGGGCTGAAATGTCTAAAAAGACATTTATGTTTTCCAGTGTGGAATGATGAGAGTCCTTGTTTTGCCTGTGGGAAATACTGTCTACATCTACAAGAGAGATTTACATTTATGTCTGATAATCTGCTGTTAAGACAGTAGTTAAAAAATGAGCACTAAGAGAAGCATTGACTACAGAGAAATTTAGTGTCATTTACTACTGATACTGTTGATAATTTGACTTCAAGCACCTGAATTTTACTATGTGGATATGCTGTATGTAAATGGCTTAAGTGGTCATTTATGCTTCAAAGACATAACCTTTAATTCAACAAAGTAATTTTGCAGTCCTTATTTGTGTTGTTAAGCTTGTATAAAATCAATTGTTTTGTGAGCAAATAGCGGACCAGTACATCTTTTTCCCTAGGTTTTGCAGTGTATGTCAGCGATATGTTAGTTCTGGTAATCAGCATTGTGAGATATGCAATTCATGTACATCAAAAGTAAGTATTTTCACTTCTTTGTGAATGGAAGTTTTAGCAGTAGTCAGATAACAACCTCTGTAATACTTGCTTTGGTAAAAACCTATTCTGATACTGAGTTCCATGGGAAACCCCCAGCAATTCTGTTTCATAGACTTATTATTACCTTCACAGTACATCTTTCATAACCCACTGGGAATTAACTCTTCTTTCCCTAATTCCTTTGTGTTGGAAAGAGGACAAGACAAATTTCCTAGTTGCCACCTAGGTCAGAACTTACCCGTGGTCTGTTGAAACATGTAATTTTTCCTAGGCTTTGAAGTTGTAGAACTTGCTAATTTCAAAATTTCATCTGTGGTTTTCACAGATTCTGAGGACTGTTGTTTCTGAGTTACAGTCCTTCCTACAGAGGAGTTGTTCCTCTAAACAGTGGGGACCATACACGAGTAGTTCTGTCTTAAGATAGAATTGGTGTGTGTGGGGGGGTTAATAAGTAAAGCCATTTATTTGCTTTTTATAGGATGGCAGACGATGGAAACATTGTGTTCTTTGCAAAAAATGTGTAAAACCCTGTAAGTACGAAAAAGTATTTTCTAAATAACAGTGCACTCAGTCCAAAGAAACAGATTCAAAGCCAGAAGAGAAAATATTCTGCAAAATAAGTAAAATGTAATTCAGAAGACACAGAATAAAGGAGAAGTCTCAATTTCACACAAGTTGCTGTTCTTTAATTTAGGTGTACTTGCATTGTGTGGAAATGTGATAAATTCTTGTCAAGGCACACTAAATCCCATTTATATTTATTATGGGAAAACTGAAATGTTTCCATTTGTCATATAAGTGTTTCCTGATTTTGTAAACTTTGAATTTCATAAACAAGTAGGCAATTACTAAAGTGTTTGAGAGATCATGATAAAATCATGTTTCATGCACAAATTTAATTGTATGTATAGTTCTGTATAAATAGCTGACGCAATCATTTTTGTTACTGTTACAAAAATCACAATTTAAGGTACATTGTAACATTTGGACTATTTTTCTTTTTAAGATCACACACAGGATAATAGTTCTAATGGCAAAACAATTCACACATATTTGCACAGTATGTCTAGTAATATGATAAAGGACCAGAAAGTGACTGTATCTGTCTCTGCAAAGCTAATCCAGAATAAGAAACCTGGTATTATGGCCTATATTTGAAGGTTAGTTTCAGAATGTTAATTCTGAATGTTTTCAGGATCATAAATCATGTTATGTATTTTGCAGCTTGGTTTCACTGTAACAGTTGCAACTGCTGCACTCTTCCAAAGCACAGCTGTGAGAAGACTGACATAGGCTGTTTCCTCTGTGGCAAGGCGGGTCACAAGCGCAGTGCCTGTCCCAGTCTGTCCTGCAGCAGAACAGCTTGTCAGTAAGTGTGATGTTGCATTAGTGCAGTGAAGTACGGCATTCAGATGAGATGAGCTCTTATGGCATGGAATCAGTTCAGAAGATACGATTTTTGGCTTTAGGTGCTGATGTCTGCTTTTGCTATTGCCTGCTTGCTGCATTGCTGGGGAGTATATACTGAAGGGAAGTACAATAAAAGGCAGGCTACTGGGGCTCCCAATTCCCTGTCTGTGGGTTTTCTTTCAAAACTGGTTTATATGGATTGCAGACTTGGTGACTGGTGCATGGAGCTCTGTCAAGATGACTGAAAATTGACGCGATGGAACACTTCTATCCCCTTTGAATTCCTCATGAAAGGGCAGAGAAAAGAGTCACTATAATGATTTTATTGCTTCCTGTCTCTTTTGCTTGTCGTAGCATATTTTGCTTTTTTCCTTCTGGTGTTTCAGGTGCTTTTTGTAGTATGATTTAAATCTCCACCCTTAATGAGGGTCACGTTGAGTACTTTTATTCTTTCGTGATTGTCCGTCTGTACCATACAGAACAACACTGTACACATACCTGTATGTATCAGAGAGCCAGGTAAATGGTGTATGGTTGTCTTCAGATGGAACTAGCTGAAAAGAGGAAAGGGGGTTTGCTAAGAGATGATCCAGCAGATGGCTCAGTCTTTCCAGTTCGGGATAATTGATTGGACTTTTATAAATTCCTCTCCAGAGTTTTCTGTGATTCTGGACTTGAATGGCTGTAGCAGTGAAAGTGCAAATCTTCCCTCCCAAAAGCTGTACCTGTGTTACACTGTGAGACTCAGACAATTACCCTCTTGGTTCAGAATCAAGAGACTCACCAGGTGCCTCTGGATGGCAGAGGGGTGCAGCTGTATTGCTTCGTGTCCTACTGATATTAAATCAGGTTTTGCCTAAGGAGTATTAGACACAAAAGGTAGCAACGTTTCATTTTATACATCTCTCATAAAAATTCCACTGTTAATGTTTCTTTCTCCTTTGCTAAAAGAATTTAAAAGGATGCTAAAAGAAATTAATGAAACCTCATCTGCTTCTTCTGTCAAGGCAGATACTATTGTCACTTGTACCAGAATGGTTTAATACTTTCAGGCCATTGGTTAGTTCTTTTGCTGATTCACTGCAGAAGATAACTTAGATTTCTTTTTCTAATAAAAATTTTGTATGTTTTGTTATAATTATTCAACATTTTACATTATGACATACATATTTTGTCAGAGACAGAAAACAAATCAACTTGCTAGTTGTATTTATGTCCTGTACTAATTGCAGGATGCTTCCTAATGGTGTTAAACTGCATGTACTTTCTTTTAAGTCTTTTTATTATGTATTCAGCATGAAACTCTGTCTGCTTTTTTTGTACTTGGTGAGTTTCTTGTTTTCAATATCTGTTTAAATTTAAATGCTGAATAAATACATACAATGAAAGTATAATGGCAATAAAGTGGACAGTTTTAGGAAGTTGAAATATCATAACATTTTAAGATGGAATGTTCCTTGTACTTTTTTGACAGTACTTCACATACTGCCACAAAATTATTATATTAATTTAAAATACCAGAAAATGTGTTTGTACGGAGAAGTGTGTTCTTCATTTTATTCTAATCTGTATGTTCCTTTTTTTGCTTTACAGACCAGACAAAAAGAAAGGACAGAAAACTCAAAAGAGAGTAAAGATGGGGATCTGTAAAAGATTAGCTATGCAACATGCCATATTCTCCAAGAGGAAAGTAAAGAATAAGAAAAAAAAGACGTGACTTTTCTTGCTGCTTCATAGTTGCTAATTTATTTTTTTATTGCCAGCCTTTCGTTCCATTTTCTAAAAATGTAAATGCTAACATCCAAAATAAATCCTGAATGAATTAAAAGTGACAATTCCTTTATTATACATTATTATTGGTACCAAAAAAACCCCCAAACCTTAACGACTAAGTGAACTACCGCACCACTTACCATGTATTTGTATAGTGTGATAATTTAGTATTTGGGATTAGCTATTTGTCTGGTTTGGTGGGTATTGGACTTTAAGGGGGGTACTGCCGAGAGGTGAGGTACAGGCGGATGCTCTGGGTTTGTGTTGGTATTGGCGGATGTGCGGCAAGGGAGGAAGTGAGAGTAGGTGATGGAAGGCACGAGTTCTAGGAGTTCAAGCTTTGTTAGTTACAGTCTTCTGACAGGATGGCGTGTGATTTTTTAGAAATTTCTCTCCAAATGGAAAAGGGGCTTAAAAAAGTACTTTATTTAAGACGCTTAGTAAGTGGGCGGAGCGGGAAGAGCCTGACCCACCTCCCCGTGCCCGCCGGGGGCCCGCGCCGCCGCCGGGATCGCCCGGNCGCAGCGGGAAGCACCGCCCCCGGAAGCGAAGGCTCGGCGGGTCCCGGCGGAGCCCTGCAGCCATGCCCGCCTTCAGGCAGGTGGGCGAGAAGCAGCTGCCGCAGGAGGTCGTGTTCATGTCCTGGTCCCCCAAAAGGGACCTCATCGCCCTGGCCAACCGAGCGGGGGAGGTGAGTGCGGGTGCCGGGGAAGGAGCGCGGGAGAGACGGGCGCTGCCTCTCCTTGCAGGCCGAGATGCCTTTGCTGTTACTTGGGGCATGTTTCTTGTAAACCTGGCCAAGCATTTAGGAACAGCAATATTTTAAAATCAAGCTTCTTAGTACTGCTCCTTCATTTTTTGCATTCTAATTTCCGAACAAATTCAGGTGTGATGCTCTCGTTGCTTGTGTTTGTGAGATTTTAAAGTGCATGAAAGTTCCTATTTAAATTAAATCAAATCTCCTTTTAAGTACTTTTTCCCCTGAAGCTGCAGTATGTGATTGTGAATGAAGACAAGACTTGTGCTTTCTGGCTGTCTGCTGGAGAGGCGAGGGGTAACCCCTGTTGGTTAGGAGCTTGTATTCTTATGCAAGGCTCACCTTATTTCTCTGTATTGCTGTAAACTGTGTGCCACCTTTTAAAAGAACATAGGAGTGAATCATCTGCTAGAGGAGCAGGTGGTGTTTAAGACAGGAGTTAAAAAGTGGTAAAAAACTCCATGTATCTTGAACTGAATTACAAACTTGTATTAATGGGAGAATGTGGTTTAAGTTTGTCTTTAATATATTTTCTTTGTAGGTTTTACTTCATCGGCTTGCAAACTTTCAACGAGTGTGGAGTTTGCCTCCAAATGAAAATACAGGAAAAGAAGTGACTGCTCTTGCTTGGAGACCAGATGGCAAAAGTAATGTCAAGTGTATGAGGTGATATGGTGCAATAAAAAATCCCATGGGAAATCGTGAATGATGATACCTCTCATTTGTGAAGGAAATTATCAAATAAACTGTGTTTGAAGGAAGGGGGGGCTTAATTTTATGTAGGTTCGTTCACAGTAATAGAGATATTAACACTGTTGAATGCAACTGCAAGAAAGATTTGTAAGCCAGATTTATGTCCCAAATGCTGCTTTTCAGGGTGCAGCAAAATTTCAACTTCCTAACTAAGCAGGATATTTTGTATGAACTACAAAGTTTATTGGGAGAGAAAGATGTCTGATGAGGATTGATTGAAAAGCGTACTCTACTTAGCATAGGCAGAATTTCATAGGCTAAAATTGCTCTAATTATAGACTAGAGAAGAATAAAAAAGCCTTTTCTTTATTAACAAAAATAATGTTGAAATTAGTAGTTTAATAAACTTATGCCAGAAATTAGTTAATTTTTAATTCACCAGAGATGGGAGAATGGGAACAATCTTCTTTCATGACAGGTGGATAAAAACTGCCTATATTGTTTTATTATGTCATCTGAAGAGTTTAAGAAACTTCTTTTTAAGCTAATTACCTGTGACTACAAGGAAGTACAGAAGCCTCTGCCTGCTATTTGCTATTATGGATGAAGAAAGTTAGGAAGAAAGTTATGCAAAAGTTGCTCAGCAACTCATAATTTGTATTTTGTGGCAATAAAACCCAAACCTTTCTGGTGAACAATCTTCATATATAATATTGGACTCAAGTTTGCGAAGTTGGAAGCCTCTACTTTATCGGAATTATTGTTAGAAGTGTTAGAAGCATGTTCAGTTCAACATGTAGGTAAATAATTGTGAAATCAGGCCTTTGACTTAAATTTATTGCCTAAAACATGACAGGAGTTCAAACTATCACTACAATAAGCAGATTTCAAATGAGAGTTTGGAAGGACTGTGAACAGACAAGGAAAAGTGTCCAGTAATTGGCTTTGAAGGCATATTGTTTTCTAGGTCAGTGTAAGATACAGAGTTTTGCACATTGGTTATTTATACATTTTGCATGTCTTTCCCTAGTTTTGGCTTTCGGCCTTGCTGATACCAAGCGGATTATTCTGTGTGATGTAGAAAAACCTGAAAGCTTGCACTCCTTCTCTGTGGATTTATCTATTACATACATGCATTGGATGGAAGTAACTGAGGAAAGCAGGTGAGTCTGAAAAAGAAGTCAATCACTGCCTATGTAATGCTGCCTTAGTGATAATTTATACTTGGAATGTTACAAGCAGTCACATAAAATAATACAATATCCCATAGCTGTGGGGTTCTTGCACATAAAATAATACAATATTCTATAGCTGTGCGGTTCTTTCACCACTTGGCTAAAATTTGCCGTTTTTTAGAATAGACACTTTTGATATGCTTATTTTTTGTGCTGATACCTTAGTATTGTGGTTCTTTAGGTTATACATTAAATTTCAGCATGATCTTGTGCTTCTCCCTCTTGACAGCTGCTTAATCTAGTGTTAGCATGTACAGCCTGTCTTCTGATCCAGTTTACTTCAATACCAATCAATTTAATAAACTACTTATAATAATGTTATGTTCGTCTATTCTGTTAGTCAGAGTAAGTATGATATTTAAATCTTTCTTCACCTGTGTTTTTATGTCTTTATTTTGATGTTTACTTCTTTCACATTGTGTCTTTGGTGTTACATCCATCGGCAATTCTGTTGTTCAGGAAGTCAATTATCCCCAGTGACCATGAACTCTGTGTGATTGAACAATTCTCAGCAGCACTTGTGAGCTGGAGGGCATCATGGTCCCTATTTATGTTGTCTTAAAGAAAACTCTGATATGTACCTTATGGCAGTGCAAGAACATAATTAAATAAAACATTTATTTAAAGGAGGCAGGTGGTGTAAGCTCCTGACTTGAGGATTTGCCCCCTCACCTCCAGTAAGCATCAGTCTTAAAATAGCAAGAAAATAACTTGTCTTAAATCACTCTAACATTCTTCTCCTGGTGGGGATAGGCTTAGCTTCTTCTGGGGAATCTCATCCTTCTGACATATGTAAGATGTGAGATTAAGTATTGTGCTTTGATCTTCCTCTCACTGCCGTGTGTCTTTAGCTGTTTTGAGGTGTGGGTAGGTTGTACTGCAGGTTTGGAGAGAGTTTGAACAGAAAGCCTCTGACAGTAACTGCATAACAGGTAATGAAGGATTTGGTGACAAACCTCTGAGCCAGCAGATACAAACTTTATTTGCTGGAAATAAAAAAAAGATTTTCAGTTCTTTTATTAATTTGATGCTTGATAAATTATTAAAGGTCCCATAAAGGACTATCCTCTGATATTTGTAATTTCGATATACATAATGTATTGAATATATGCTCTCTCTCTGGAGTTAAAGCTTCTTCTCACTTTTACAGCTTGGGTAATAAAGACAGTATTACTTCTTTTTCAGTGTTCTCACTTCCTTTTACAATGCTGAGGATGAGTCAAACCTCCTTTTGCCTAAATTACCAGCACTACCAAAAAAGTAAGTGTTATACCAGTAAGCTTGAAAAATATAACTTGTCATTTGTTGTTATTTCGGTTATTCATCTTTAATGCTGTACAGATGTCTGATCATTGTTACTGAGAATAATTTTTTTTTTTTTCAGTTACAGTACCACTGCAAAAATTTTCAGGTAAGAAATTGTCATGTTATAACTCTCTATTTTTTCATTTTATTTTGTTTTCTGGTTTTGAGACAAGTTGCATAAGCCCTAATCATGTGTTTTGTATTTTCAGTGAAGAAAAGTCAGATGAGATTATGAAGCTTCTCGGTGATGTCAGGTAAATTCTGTCTGTGGGTTGTTGTTGGTTGAGGTTTTTTGTTTAGTTTCTGTTTTAAAGGTATAAGATAATGGATGTGAGTTTACTTTTAAATTATTCATAATTGATTTTAAAGTCTCAGAGAAATTATATGGGGGTTTTTTATGTACAAAGATAAGGTTCAAAGAATATATTAAAGTTTCCATCAGTTTGCACCTTTTCCCCTCACTTTAGAGAGATTATAAGGCACTTTACATGCTTTATCAGCAACTTCTGTTGGTGTCATATCTTCTTAGAAGATTTCTTGGGGTGCATTTGAAGGTTGATTTATATGTTACTTAAGCTGGTCTTGGAGACATTTCTGAATACTTGTTCTATACAGAGAATTCCTGGGGGTTTGTATGAGTGTGACCAACGTGTGCTTAAAAGTAGCTCTGAAAGTAGCTCTATTAGTGTTACTCTAAAATAAACATCTCTTATTAGGAGACACATGAAGAGGGGCTGGTGGAAGTCTAATTCAACAGACGGAGACTGGCTTTGAGCAGTGCCTTATACTGCGTTTTTGAAGAGGGCTCTTAATGTCTGTGCCTCGTTTTTTCCATTTCACTGTTCCTTACAGTCTCACCCCTGAGAACTATCCTCCTTAATTCAAATTTGCATCTCTGTCTATCACCTGTTACTCCTTTTTAAAACTCGATAGCTCTTCTTACAGTGGGATTTCCTTGCTTGAGAGAGCGTGAACTGTCTGTGGTGTAGGAGCTTTGAATTCTCTGCTCCCTTCATCCACCCAATGAATCAAACCAAAAGTTTTTAATACACTGTTTTGCCAAGTTCTGTGTTGGCTTTAACAGAAACATTCTGCTTCAATGTATATTTATTTAGGTATGTAACAGGCAGAAGTTGCAGTTAATTTTCTTGTATTTGTAGGCTTTTTCCCAAGCCAGTGTAGCACATGGGTGTTAATAAGTGAGCAAAACACAGACCTGTCTGTCCCAGCCTCTGTTCTTTGAACTGGGTTTCTGTTTCTGATGCTGTTCTTACTTCTGTGGCTGTTACTGCTGCTGCATCCATTTCAAATGTTTATTGCCTTTGAGGTTTTGCTGAGGAGTGCCACTAAGTGAGTGTGACAAACTTACTCTGCTTATAGTCAGGATAAACTCAAAGCCGCTTTGTAAGAATGCTTTGCAGCTTGTATTGGAACTGTTGCTAGGAACTTGGTACTTCTAGTGAAAAAGGACTCTGTGACTAAACTGTGCTGTTTTTTCCCTATTATTTCAGTTTATGTAGTAATTTATACTCTTAATGTAAATGTTAGAGGCAGCTGATTTGTTTGTTTGTTTTTAAATTTCTTGACTCATGGAAGGTGGCACAGTGTTTGCTTTTGTGCAGTGATTCTTTAGAGGAACATTATTAAAGGGATGGAATTTACGTATTAAGAGCTATATCTGTGTGCATTCAGATTTCTTTCAGTGTGCTTATCAACACATTCTTCTATTTTTATAGACTTAATGCTCTTGTCCTTGGTGGCAGCTCAGGATTTATTGAGATTTATGCTTATGGAATGTTCAAGATTGCTACAGTAACTGGGGTATGTTTGGTTCCGTTCCATATTTTTTCTTCATAATATACCAAACTACAGCTGAATTGAGTGAAAATATACATATGCTTACACATAAGTGAAAGTGGGCTGCTGAATTTTAAAGAAACTAATTGATTGGGTTGTTGGTTATTGATGGAAGGACATTGTAACTGGGAAATTTAACATCTTGTTTCAAAGTTCAACGTTAATACACAATAAAAAGAGCAGGTTTGTTCCCGAGCAGTAGCTGAAAATTGCACTTTGTTTTTCTGTGTCATTGAACACAGTCATCTTTGTATGTCAGTGTGTTAGAGCAGTAAGTACGTCATAGAGGAAATGAAATGTTTAATTAACTTGTAAACTGGAATCCTTCAGGTGGCAGGTTCCTGTCGTGGATTGTGTTTATCTAGTGATTTGAAATCACTGTCAGTTATTACAGAGATACAAAGCTCTTCAGACAATGAAGCAGAGATAACGTATTTTCAGGTAAGTAAACTAATTTTAAAGTATTTTTTAAAAGTAAAACTGCTTTTTAAATTATATTTTGTTAGCTTTATTGCTTTCCCATGGTTTGCAGAAAAAACAGAAACTACTACTTCCAGCCTTTCTGAAATTCACCCCAGTTTATCTTTTGAATTTATGATGTTAACATGCAGTTTCACTGATGAGACCGACAATGGTGATATGAGGCATTCTTTTAAAATACTGCTTTTAGAATAACATTAATTTATTCAACTACAGTTAGAATTATTCAGATTTTCTTCATCCTGCACACAAAGGCATAACACCAATTCTTTTGATTATCCTATCTATCCAGAACAGTCATCCTTAAAACTATTACTGTTAGAACTCCAAAATGTGGAATCTTATCAGAGGTTTTTATAGATGTATTAAAAATAGTTATTGCTTCTTTGAATTAAATGTATATTTCTCTTAAAATCAACCTTAAGGAAATGAGAATGGAGAGATTTTCTGTGGGTCTTTCCAATCTGTCTTTTAATTTCTGTAGTCTATATATTGTTAAAAGATAAATCGTCTGTTAACTGTTGCTTGTTTCATTTGTTATAGTTGGACACTAGTCTATTATCAAGTTACTTACCTGAGGTGACTCGAATGGCCCGGAAGTTTACTCACATTTCAACGGTGGTACAGGTACAGTTGTGTTACACCATCCTTTTGGTCTCATTCCTGCAGGCTTTGACATTCTAATGCAAATGAAATAAATGTTTTCTAGTAGGAAGCTTGAGTTATTTTTAAGTGTAGAGCTCCAACTTGGAATTTAATAATAATTTTTATATAAGATCTGCAGTATATCTTCCCTTTTCCTTGTAACATCCAATTTTTGATTGTGTTGTTGAAGGGGAGAAAGGAAATAATACTAATGCCAGTTTCTGTATTACAGTATATAAAGCTGTCATTGACATGCATGTGTGAAGCATGGGAAGAAATACTGATGCAGATGGACTCACGACTAACCAAGTTTGTACAGGTACTGTAGGATTAACTAACCATCCTTTTGGAAAAATACTTTTAGCAGTAGTTCTGTTGTTCTTGTTAGTCTACTGCATATCTTAATGTTTAGGCATGATGCCTCCAGGTAACAGTCTCTGAGTTCAGAGACAGCCTGGTAGCTATTGTGTGTCAAGCACTCTGGTGCTGAAGGTACCTGTCTACAATCCAGCATGATTCTACTGTGGTACTTTATTTTATTTATTCTGAATTTTTAAAAAATTGTAGCTTTCAGCTCACCCAGTTGTTGATTAGTTGCTTTCTATTTAAGACTGTGCTCTTTGTACTTAAGTCATTGATAAACTGATTGCTGCAAATGTTGAGTAACAACACTTACAGCCTAGTTCAATAGAACACATACAATTATCCATTTTTAAGATGCTATTGGATTTACTTAAATTTTGTGTTCATTGACCATGGCCGGAAGTTAATGAATCATGTAATTTATTTATATTTTAAAATAGATTCTTGGTGATGGCAAACTGCATAGAATTTTTATTGGGTAATGCAGTGGAAAATAACTTCAAATACTAAAAAATTTTCAATGATCAGAAAATTTTCAGTGATCAGTAGTTGGATTTCAACATTCAAGGATATGGGTGGGTTCTCTGAAATACTTTAATTGAAGTGTTTGTGAGATAATTTATTAGCCTGGATTTAATCTCTTCACCAATCTATTTCAATCATTTTGACTGACAGGAAAAGAATACAACCACTTCTGTTCAGGATGAGTTTATGCAGCTGTTGTTATGGGGCAAAGCAAGGTAGTTACTGTTGTTTTATCTGAATATGCATTTGCACTTGATGTTGAAACACAAAATTAAATGCTTATTTGGTTCCCTCCCCACCTTCTTCAGTCTGGAACTTCAGGCATTGCTAATGAACCAACTGACAGTAAAGGTATGTTCATATTTTTTTAAACATACTAAACTAATCAATTTCAATATTTTTTAATAATTTTTATGTTAACAGAATGTTATTATATGATTATGTTTTTTTGTTAACAGGGTTTAAAAAAACTGGGTCAGTCCATAGAGTCTTCCTATTCCAGTATACAAAAGTTGGTTATAAGTCATTTGCAGAGGTAAGTCACAGAATTTCCAGTGAATTATCGATCAAATGGCATGTTGTATGCTTTGCTGAAAGACAACATGCCGTATTGGTGGTGCTTTCTGTGTAGGTGTGCTGATACAGAGATGGTGATCATAGCGAAATATATTATTTTACTTTTGCATAGTAGAGAACTGGTGAAGTATTTTGAACAATGTCCATGATACCTCACCTGTAAATTGCTGCCTGGTGTGTTTTATAGGATCTATGCAAAATATTCACACTGACTTTATGTGGTGGTTACAGTCATTGGGACAATATTTGCTATTCTCTGAAGTGATACCTTACCCCTTGTACATGTCAGACCACCTTAAAAAGCTTTGCACTTTGCACATTAAATGATAAAATCACAGCATGCAGCAGAGCACTGAATTTCCAGAGAGTGAATAAAAATCTGTACTTCTTTCCTTTGCCTTCCTAGTGGCTCTGAGGCACTATTATACCACTTGAGTGAATTGAAAGGAATGGCTTTATGGAAACAAAAATATGAATCTCTGGGATTAGATGCATCAGGAATTGATGGTACAGTAGTGTGTGAGCTACCTACCTGCTCTGATTTCACGTTTGAAAGCTTAATAATAATGGTTAGCTTTTTTTACAGAGGCTATTACTGCTGTTGGCTCTTTCATCCTGAAGGCAAATGAGCTGCTTCAGTAAGTATAAAGTCTGGAGAGTTTAAGAAACATTTCTATTCAGTCTTGTATTGAAGGAGATGGATATGGCTGGGAATAGAGGAGGTTGGGAGAGCAGGACTCCTCTGCTTGTGGTGAGCTTTCATCTTGTCTCCTTGCATGTCAGACTCATACCACAAGAATAGTCTTACCTGGAAAGTTGCATTGGGCATTTTGAAAAAAACCTGATAATGCTTGCAGGCCTTTCTGTGGTAAAGCTAGGACTTAAGCCTGAAGCAGATTGTGGCATTCAGATTTTGTAATTTCTTTTCTTGTTTCTTGTTTAGAGTGATCGACAGTAGTATGAAAAACTTCAAGGCATTTTTTCGATGGCTCTATGTTGGTAAGATCGATGATGTAGTAATCATCCAGTATGTTTTACATTGTACACATTGAAATGTAGACAAGTAATTAGGCCAGTCTTATTTATAACCATGTATTTTTTTCTATCAAAGACAATTTCTGGACATGTGAAGGGATATAGTTGATGGGGCAAGAGTAATTATAATATTAAACACAGATTATAAATTTGATAGTTCTCAATTAAATTAAACTTGTGTATGTAGAGTGGTTATTGTATATACTTGACCTGTAATGCCGCTCCAAACTGTTTTCTGCTTCATGATCTTGATTTGGAGAAAAATAAAGGACTTTTTTTTTATCTACACCGAATTTGAAGTATACCTTAATTCTCTTATACTCTGTTACTTGCTGTTTTCTCCTGTGACAGCCTAGTTACTTGTAAGGTTCTGCACAGATGTAAAGTCTCTGAATGTCCAGATGCACTTAGTAGCCACCTTCAGTTGTGTCTGGGTAGCTGCAGAAAAAATGTTAGAAAGAACTGCAGAATGCTATATTTTAGCCTGCTTGTTTTTATAAAGTGCTTACGAATACCTTTATAACTTCTATTTGATCTTTTTAGAATTACTTTACAAAAATTGAGTGGTGTTGCCAGATACTGTAAAAGCACCAGATATGCAGTGTTAGCACTTACTAACAGGAATATAATAGTTCTAATTTAAAAAATTGCAGATAGCAGAACTATCAGAGTTCTCTGTCATAATGTTGTGTTCACTGTGCTTGGTTTCAAATTGAACAGAGAACTTTATCCAAGCCTTGCTGATTTAAAATTACTCCTGTGCAATTCTCTTAAAATACATTATTCTGAGCATGACAGTTTTCATGTACTTTACATATATCCATTTTACTTCTCTTAGTATGGACATGAACAAATTCTTACGAACCCTTTTAAAAATAATTTTATCTCAGTCTTGTACAGGGTAGAATGCAGTTGGAAAAGATTAAAGATAAAAATTCTTCAAGATTTGTAATACAAGCTGGTGGAATTAGTGAGACTTAATTTCAGTCTTAATTTGTAATTCTTTGTCCCAGACTCTTTTGCTTCTGATAAATTAATCTTTTCTAACAGCAGTGTCTTACTACATAGACATGAAAAATTAAGAATATTAGGAAAACAGTATTAATGCAATAAAAATATAATTTTTCCCTCAGCCATGTTGAGGATGTCAGAAGATCATGTGCTTCCAGAGCTGAACAAGGTAATAGTAACGTTTTCTGATAAATGGCAATATCCTCTGTATTCTGCTCAACTTGAAAGGAATGTCTTTCTGTTCCAAAACTTAAAGGATAGTGTCTGTGTCATTTTTTTTGAGAAAGCTGATGCCTGCAGATTCACGCTGTATGTTCTTTTGCATGAATTATTTTTTCTGTTTCCTTTGTTAACACTACTATATTTAGTACACTGTGTATGCAAGGCCTCTGTAGAGCAGCTCTTTATGTGCCCTAAATGACAAAGTTAACCAGAGAGAGATTTTAGCATCTTTACCAGTGCCCCAGTAGAGGAAAGGGAATATATAATAACGTAATAATGTAGTAATACCTGCATTGGATTTGCAGCCACCATCATACTGCCGTCACTTGAGGACAGAGGTGCCTTCCAGGAATAGATAGGCTGGAGGAATGGACTGCAGGGGATCTCCTGCAGTTCATCAAGGTCAAAATGCAAGGTTCTGTTGTGGGGTGGGTTAACCCCCGGTGGCTGCACAGCTAGAGCCCAGCTGGCTGGGAAGATGTCAGCTCTGCTGAGATGATGTGGGAATCACTGGATGCAAGCTGGGCATGAGCGAGCAGAGTGCCCTGGGAAAGGTACGCAGGGGTGGCCAGGGCTAGTGAGAACATGGCCAGGAGGTCAAGGGAAGTAGTTACTGTCCTTATTTAGCACTTGTCAGATTGCTTTCCAGTTTGGGACTGTCCTGTACAAGACAAACAAGAATGATCTGAGATGAGTTCAGCAGAGCGCTCCCAAGCAGGTTGGAGGCTGGAACATTTGCCATTGAGCGCAGGCTGAGGGAGCTGTGCTTGTGCAGCCTATAGAACATGTGTTCTGTGCACTTTGAAATGTATTTCTTACCCTTTGCTTTTCTCACTGCTTTTTTTTTTCCTTTTAGATGACTCAAAAAGATATCACATTTGTTGCTGATTTTCTTACTGAGCACTTCAATGAGGTCAGTGATACTGGTTTTCCAAGTACAACTCTGACTGTATTTTTGCCGACAAGAGCTGAGTCTGAAAAATCTTAGAATAAAATAATTCTATCAATTTTTTGTTCACTACTTCTCATTAACTTTGTGTTTAAATAATGGGCTTGTTTGCATTATTTTTTTAGGCACCAGAACTTTACAATCGTAAAGGAAAATACTTCAATGTGGAGAGAGTTGGCCAGGTAAAGAACTAAGGAATAAATGGAAAAAGAACAAGTGAGAAAATCCTTAGATAGAGAAACTTTTAAAGCTGTGTCCACTTTTCTTCCCTGGCCCTTTTGCTTGGTGTTGCACATACCAGTAATGGTAAAAGAAAGTATTTTAATTGTTTCCCCTTATTATTAGGAAAATGAGGGTTTAAAACTTTGTAGTTTCACTTTACACATGCTGTATTTTTAGGAAAAGACAAAAACGTTTTGCAGCAGTAGTAAAACTGTAAAAGCCATGTTCGGTAAAACCGATATGTTTGTTGTCTTTATGGCATTAGTCACTGGATTTCAAAACATTTGTCCTCAGACTTGATTTTATAATCAGTTTCTTAGGGAAATATCACCATGTGATCTTAAACAATAGTTGATTTTTCTTACTCTTTCTAGAGGGGTTGGAATATTTAATTTTAAGACTATGGCATGTTAATTTAACAAGAAATGTTTAGTATACTTGCTAGGGGCAATAGTGAAGGTGAATTCTAATGTTACCCATTCTTAAACTGCAGTCTTAAAAATGTGTGTTTCTTTTCAAGTACTTGAAAGATGAAGATGATGACCTTGTATCACCACCTAATACAGAGGGAAACCAGTGGTTTAACTTTCTTAAAGATAGTACTCATCTTAAAGGTAATGTGCTTTCATTAAAAAAAGAAGTGAATGTGAGATATATGCAGAATGTGACAAATGTAGAAGAGTAATCTTTTTCCATGCTTATATGTTACTTCTGTAGTATTACTCATTGATCTTCGTCTGAGTACAATAAAATAAATGGGCCTTGTTATTTTGCACAGGGTTTATGTAGCTGCTTATCCAGTCAATTACCATTTTCTGGATATTGGGAGTTCCCCATCTTTTCTGTACCAGTCTCAGAAGTGTTGGCTTGGAAAGAATCCCAGAAGATGTCTATTTTAGGATATCTTAATTCCAGTTCAAGAAAGTAATAGTTATGCTTAGGTTGTACCTAAGGGAATTATCCGGACTTGTTCTCTTTCACTGGAGTCTGAGACTCTTTTGTTAGTGGTAAAAAAGAAGTAATAGACTGTAATAAGCAGAGGGTGAAAATGATTCTCGTTTCACTTTAGAAACCACAGACTGTAAAATCTTGACGGTATAAGCTGTTGTGTAGTAGAATTTTCCACAGTTGCCTTTTTCTGCCTATTTAATTCAATAAAAAGGGGGGAAATGGTAGCATTTTTGTTTGGAAAAGAGTCTTTAGAAAATCTGGTTTCAGAGATAATAATGGTGTAATATGTTTTTATAGAGACAAGCATTTTTTAAATTAACTTCATCTGTTTACAGAAAGCCCACTTCTGTTTCCCTACTATCCTGAGAAATCACTGCATTTTGTCAAAAGGCAAATGGAAGGGGTCATTGATCAGTGTTTACAAAAGCCAGCAGTAAGTTCAGTTTTTATAGATGAAACTTTCTTTTAGGGATGGTGGTCAGCTGAAGGTAGCAATCCTGCTTAGCAAGGCCTGAAGCTTTAATCTTTGCCTTTGAGTGCCTACGACTTGTGTATAGTCCGATTTCACCACTGCTGGGATGTCTCAAGCCTTTGGTTAGGGAAAGCATAATGGGGGATGTTTTTGTTTAAAATATTCTGTTCCCACTTTATTGGGATCTGGTTTTAATGTTAATTATGTATGTGTATGTGCTGTGTACCAGATAAATGTGTTAGTTCGCAATACATTAGTCTAATATGAAGAAACATGAAAGAAGTGTATGAAGTGACAGTAGTGTTTGCATTAGGGATGTGTTTTCTGGGATGAATATTGGTGGATTTTTCTTTCAGATGTACTCAGAGGTTTTTGGTTGGTTGGGGTTTTTTTGGTCTTAAAAATGTGTCATTATGAATAACTGCCTGTATTTTATGGCTTATTTTCATTATATTTGTTAGGATGTAATTGGAAAGTCAGTGCATCAAGCAGTCTGCATGTCTCTCTACAAAATTTCTCACAGGTATTTCTTTACTAAAAGCAACGAAAGAAATGTGCAGCTAAAACTTCATGCATGAGTAGCATTTTATAACCTGTTTTGTTTTTCCTTTGCAGTGAAGATTCCACACCTCAGTTATTTAAGTTACCATTTCTGTAAGTATACTGCTATTACTTATTCCATGTAGTTTGCCAGTTATTAAAACTTGATCTAAATTTTCATTTCTTCCCCCACATTGCAGGTGGAATGACAAAACATCTAATTTACATTATGTTCTCTTCACCATGTTAGAAAATTCTATTTCTAAAATACACATTTTGAGGAGACATACTGATACTTCCAGGTAAGACCAAAAGAGGGAAAAAGTGGTGTGTGATTTTTGCCACATTTGTACAGAGACAGTTCAATTTAAGTCTATTTGTAAAAATAAGGAATGAGCACCATGAATACAGTCTTTCTTGGATACTAGAGAAAATGAGGAGTACATTAAGAAGTGCAGCAGGAAACTACAGCAGAAGTTTGTGTTGTATTAGACTCAGAAATCTAACCTCAACACCCAAGATGGTTTTAGCATAAGGAAAAAAATCAGATTCCATTAGATTGCTGCTCGCAGAATTACTTATTTGTGCAAACTTCTGCAAAATTACTCAGAATCCTGCTTGCGATGTTGCTTTGTCTAGTGTAAATAGTATTCTTTGATTAACATATTGCAGTCTGTAATTTAATACTTTTAGAAATATGGGAACTACATTCCCGGGTGCATCAAGTAGAATTCATCTCTTTGGGGTGTAGGTCTATGTACATTCAGGAGTTTCTGTGTCCTCAATGTGATGTGTCACAGCCTGGTTTTGCTGATACAACTGTTCAAGCTCCATTCTATCAGTGGGATGGCTGAAATGAGCTGGGTTTAAAATGCAACAAAAACTCCTCTCCATAAAATACTGATTTTTATAATCTGTGTCATTTAATTTGAGGAGACAATGAACTGTGATGGGGTGGGAGTTTGTAAGGCAATTCTACTGCCAAGGAAAACACATGGTGAAACTATCTTTTGTGTTTCCAGTTGACAGCTGCTGATGACAGAATTACTGCCCTGTGGTGACTTCTAGTTCCTCCCTCATTGATACCTAAAACAATCTAACCTCTTTTGCTGTGGAGTAACAAGTAACATAATGAACCTGAGACTAGGACAATTGAGCCAGGGGTTCAGCAAAGAACTGTATCCCATAAACCAGATGTAGTTTTCTATTTGACTCCATTAGTCACATTTTTCCGAGGAGCAGAATTTCCCGTACACCCATCACATAATTTTGGCATGTAGTCATGTATTGTGCTAAGCTTAGATAGGCTTACACCATCTCGTACCACAGTTGCCATTAAAAATTTTGGATTCTCTGTGAAGGGAAAAGCTTTTGTCACTGAGGTAATTAACACTGTTGTTCTAGGTCTGTCAGTAATGAGATTCTTGCAGTAGAGTTTGGAAACTTCTTGAACACCAGTATAAATGAGAGCTCAGACTTCAGGTCAGTATATTTGATTTTTCTTCCAGATTGCAGATTGCTGAATTAAAGATCATATTTCCTAGTGGTTTTATTGCATTGTTAACTTGGAAGTTAACTCACCTGGGTGAATCAGGTTGTAAGAAATGGCACAGGTGCATGAAGCTGCAGGGTTGTGGGGTTCTTACTTTGCACTTCATCTCAAGGTCAAGTAAATTTTAGTTTTCCAGTTGAAAACTAAAGCTTTAGCACATGTGCAAGAAACAAAGCTAGCTGGAAACAGGTATTGCTTATCTCTGTGATGTTCTTTAACTAAGATATGACTTGATATGCCTGAATGTAGCCATCTTACAAGGCATATGATAGACTAAACTCATCCTTTTCATGTAGAAAGGCCAGATGTGATTTGTCCTCAGTACCTTCAGCTGTGTGTCTAAACTTCCTTTGGTGTTTATGTTTACTGTTTCTTACATTTGATCTGAAATGTGAAGATTGCTAATAACTTTTTTTTGTGAGTTTATTTTCTTTTCTCCTTCAGAATAATTTTTCCTGCATACTACAGGAGTCTGCCGGGTTATGGCTCTCATTCAGTATCATAGCTTCACAACTGACCTTTTTTATTATTTACAGTAAAGCTCATTGTTAAGTACTGAATACTTTGTAACATGAATGCTGTGCAACTTTAAAATATTTTATATCTGCATTCTCTTACATTACTTGATGCTTTCTAAATTACTTTCCTATAGATGCTACAGTTGCTTGGATGCTCACTTCTATGATGATGAAACTGTAACTGTAGTTCTGAAAGAGAGTGTGCAACAAGAGGGGAAGGAGAGAGTCTTGGCTCAGCTGCCTTTATCTTCAGTATATACAGATGAGGACCGAGATACGAAATTCATCTGGGATTCTGTGGAAAGGTATTGAAAAACTTGGAGCCAATCTGAAAATGTAGAACTGAAAAGCAAATTAATCAAATATTATAATTGTGTACAGTTACTCATGTTTTGTGTGTGTAAATATTTTAAAGACACAAACTCTTTTTGTGCCAGGAGAGTAGGATGGGGGAGATGGAAGCTTCCTAAATAGTTTGTTTTGTGGTTTTGGGGAGGTTGGTTTTGGGGTTTTTGATACTGATACCACCAGTGTACCTGGCTGTCATGAAATGCAGGGATCAGCTGAAGACACCCTGTAGAATCAGAAATCTTCCTTTCTTTAGAAGTCGCTAACTTCGCTGGTCAGAATCTTCAGTTTAGGATGTTTTCAGCATATCTGCTCATATACCTCTGCCTTGTAATAGGAATACACAGGTATTTCTTCATCTTTCGCTGATAGTCACCCTTACAAATGTTGTCAGCTTAACCTTAAAACATCAGAACTGATACCACTGTCTGCATTGGCATAGGTAGAGGAGAGCATCTGGTGAAAGTGAACACACACACAAAGGCCAGTGTAGTTCAAGCAGTGAATCCAGTCTTTTAGTTGCTGTGTCTCTCTTGCTTTTACTTTTCTCATATTCTTCTCTGGTGGTTTGCTTAAGATGCATTTTTATTTCTAAATAAGGAGCCATACTGAACTGTAAATAATTTTTTTATGCTGCAAAGATATTGTGTATTGAAAAATGAACAGAAAATATTAAGACCAAGTTCAAACTAGTCCTGGCTGCTGTAATTGGTAGAGAGTGTCTTCTTACAGTCCCTGTGAGTGGGGTAGTGATGCATATTTGAAAGGTCATGCCGGCCAAACTTCTGTGTAAGGGAAGGCACTGCATCCAGGGCTGTGTTCAGAAACTCCTCTTCGTCCAGAGGAGAGGTTTGAAGGAAAGCCACCCACATCCTCCTGCCATAGCGGTTTCTTGTGGGAAGGTCAGATTTTACAACTTCCTTCTCACCTGCTGTAATGTTTTTAACTCATTTGGAATGTGCTGTATCTCTACAGTTGGATCTCCTGCTCTAGAGTGTCTGTAGCAGCATGATGGTTTCAGAGGCTTATGTGAAATTATTATTGCACGTGATGAAATTTAGACATAAGAAACTGGAGGTCTTTCTTAGAACTGCAGTTATTTCTTGTGAACCAACTTTATGCTCTCTTCCTTGCTATGTGCAGGCTGGATGAGCGACGTGGTGAGATACCCACACGTACTGTCTTCTTGGAGAATCAGTGGAGAGTGCTGGAGAATATGAAAGCTCAGTATGTTTCTGGAAACGGCATTAGAAAAGTTTCTTGTGTGGTAAGTGCAGTATCTCTGAAAAAGCCTGTCTATTAAAGGAAATGTGCTGACTGAAGTGATAACCTGAAAGTTATCAATTTTTTTTTTAACAAATAGATTATTTTCTCATAATCTGCTATAAGTGTGTCAGGATACAGTCATACCTGTCTAATAGCACAGGGTGGAAAAACTTTAACAGAAGGTAATAGATCTGCCTGCTTTACTTCTCAGCCTGTAGAGCAATAAAAAAGTTGCTAATTCCCTTGAAACC
The DNA here is from genome assembly GCA_013400735.1 of Pomatostomus ruficeps. Classification (NCBI taxonomy): domain Eukaryota; kingdom Metazoa; phylum Chordata; class Aves; order Passeriformes; family Timaliidae; genus Pomatostomus; species Pomatostomus ruficeps. Next base: position 76,791 of record VYZT01033074.1, on the reverse strand, counting down.
TCCATTTCAAAGATAAAGGCTATTTTCAAAGCTATTTGCTAACAAAATGCTGGTGGTGTTTTTACTTATTTAGTCATTAACAGAAACTTCTTACTGTCTCTACAGCTAAGTTCAAACCTCCGCCACGTCAGGGTGTTTGAGATGGATGTAGAGGATGATGGGGAAGTTGAGGAAGAAGAGGAAGAAGAAACAACTCCGATTGCAGCTGGGGAACCTGATGAGCCAAATCAGCCTGCAGATGGCCAGGACAATGTATGTGATGCATCTGCCGAGGAGCTACCTGATGAAACTGAAGAACACGAGGCAAGTCTGGATCCTTGAAACAGGCTTTGATGATAGTCCAGGGACAGGATTGAACTGTAAATACTTTTTGTAATGGCACGAAGAAATTGTGTATTGAAGAATGAACAGAAAATACTAAAAGCAAGTTCAAACTCATCCTGGCTGCTATAATGAGCAGGGACATTATTAATACAGTCCCTGGGATTGAAGGTGATGTGGAGTGATACATTTGAATGGTCATCTAACTAGTTAGAAAGTAATCTGCCTTCAGGCTGCTGAGATGATGAATCCTGTACCTCCTCAAGCAGCTGAATCAAGTTGGAATTCTGTACAGCTTCTCAGCTAAGACTGTGTTCTAGAGTACCTTTATTGACTCTTTTTTGTCTGGCGCATGGTTTGGTACCAGCTTAAGCTTTGAAATCTTTTCTATTTGCCATTTTTAGTAGGTGAGGAGAAAAAGAAATACCAACTGAGGTTTTGTAGCTAGGCTGTTCAATCCCAAATACTGTTATAAAGATAAAATAAAGTTTTATATAAAAACAACAAAACTTGGCACCTAATTCTTTGCTTCTCATACTTTGCCTTCTAGTAATGGGCATGAAAGTTTCCTGTAGAACCAAAACCTAAGATTGCAAATCAGTGTAAGACTAGTTGCACAACAAAGTTTAGCAATTGTTAATTAAATACATAGTTTTAAAAGCTCTTTGGATAACATCTGTCCTTGGTAACAGAGCGTTTCAAGCTATGCAGTTCTTTAGTCCTCAGTGCAATGTGTGTGTGTGCATGTGCATGGGTTGTCAAATGTTTACATGTCTCGGCCTGCCTAGTTTCTGTGAATTTGTTCCTGAAAGCCTGTCTTCTCAATCTGGAATTTTTTGTAATGAAAAATTTCAACAGATTTTTTTATTCTGATTTGGCATTGTATGTTGTGCATAGCCCTCAGCAAAATCATGTTACTTGCAATTTATATGTTACTGTAGACATAATGGAGTGCTAAGCAGTAAGAAACAGTGCGTAGAAATCTAAAATATTTTCTTCTTCCCTACTAGCTGTCATTTTTAACTGACTTAAAACGCAGCTCTTTGAATGAACAGTGCTGCTAGATGCATGATCTTCCTTCAGAACAGTGAGTGTACCTTGTATTTGTGAAGAGGACCAAGTTTCCATTCTGTCCTTTAAAAATAAATCTTTTGAAATTCCTATTTGGCATTGCAGAATTAAAATACTAAACTTACCCTCTTTTTTTTGAAATACACTATTTTTAAGCAACTTTTCTTAAGTGGACTTCTGAAGGTTTTGAACTGTTTGGGGGAGACCCTGGTGAAACAAGCTTTTAGTTTTGAAAGAGACTAAGTTTTTCCCTTTCCTAAGAACCTCCTTGAAAGCTGTTTGCTGTTCATCATTCCCATCCAACAGATGGTCATGGTTGAAGGCACGGTGAAGCTGTAGGACAGGAGGAGCAGAAATGCCCACCAGAAGTGCCCCGATTTTCTGTGTAGAGCAGTGAACTCTTAATAAGAAATTGCTGTTATGACAGAGCCCACTCAGCTTAAACCCGGCCTTGTGTTCTTCCCGGAAATTTTGCTTCTGATCCAACTTACAGTTGTCACATCAAGGTCTTAGAAGTAAGTGTTCTGCTGTGCTTTGTGCTAAGTAGTTTTAGTCCATGGGCATATGGAAATCTGATCTATCCTGCCCATTTTGGTTCCTAAATTTGTGTTAGTAGCAGATGTGTCCCATGTCACAGGGGCATGTCTTTCAGACATCTCCCTAAGGTTATTCTGTGCATCTTTCTAGTCCAGTCTTGGATTAACTTGAGTCAGCGGGAGCTTTGTGTCTGGCTTGGATAAGTCCATGTACCCATTCTAAATTTCACAGTGACATGGTACAGACACACCAGTGGTGAGTGCTTCTGAATGCACTGCTGATTCCTTCTGACAGCTTTTTTAATATTAATTTTGCTGCCAGATTTCTGTAATAATAAATATGTCAGTAATGTTTTTATGCATCAGTTTTCAAAAGGGTGATAAGTACTGGATCTAGAAGTATTTTAGGATTTTGGTGGTATCTGGGTGTGGTGGTTTCCCATTTGCCATTTTGATCTCTTATCTCTTTTCTTATGCTAACTGAAGGCTCAGTCAATCTTCTTCTGCCAGGAGTTGTCATAATTTACTGATAGTTTTGTAGTCAAAAAAACTTCTATATTTTCGGCAAGCATGCACACAATCCACTCTGTAATACAAGTCTTCAGGTCTCTAAGAAACATTTACTGATGCCTCTTTTTTAATAACTGTTTGTTTTGTATTTGGCATCACTATTTTTTTTTTTAATCTTACACAACTTTTATTTTTTGCTCTTTTCCTGTGTAATCCATTTTCCCGACCTTTTGCCCATACCTTTTCTGCCTGATCTCTTCAAAGTTTGCCACGTTGCCAAGTGTGTGCTTCAGTCTCTCACCAGCTGGTGCTGTTCTGCTTCACAACCTGGACATCCTGTGGTACCATTGCCTCCCACTTACATGAATTTCTTGGCACATTTGGACCTTCCTTTGTAAACACCACTTGAACTGCTCAAAAAGACAGGAGATGTATGTAGATCAATAGTGAACGAAAACTTGCTTTATTATAGATTTATTTTTTGCAGAGGGGATAAGGGATGTGTAGTTTTGTAACAAAAGCTACAGCTGGTCCTAATGCTCCTTGACTTTGACAAACCTACTTTAAAAAAAAGCCTTAAACTCTATATGTAAACCTTGACAAAATGGGAAAGCCATCTCTGTAAGCACAGAAATTCCTTAGTATGTGGCCTGTGCTTATTATCTGTAGTCAGAATTGGCTTATGTGTTTTGTTACCTGCTGCAGTAACATGTGAGATCTCTCATGCTACCTGGAACTAGCTGTTGCTCTTGGAGTTGTGGCTATAATCTTAATTTCTTCCTTGATAAGCTGGTTGAGGGGAAGGGGTGACTTAGCTTGTGCCATGGAGCAATGGTAGCAGTCTAAGAAGCCCGTATTGGGGAGGGGAAGGAAGACTTCACCATGGATCACTTTGTAAAGCAGTAACAACGAGAGAGTGGCAAAATGACATAGGGATCTAGGGAGAATGCCCTGTCAAGGAATGCCAAGAAAAGATGCCAAAACTACATACCACCTCTGTAAGCTGAAGAGAAGAAATGCCGCTTGTAGGCAAATAAAATGCATTTTACTATTCCTTTGTGTTAAATAATGTTGCTGCAAAGAAATCAGATGCAGATGATTAGTGCCAGTGAAGTCCAGGGCCAAAGGAAGTTACAATGGGATGTAAGTGTCCCGTGGTGTTCGGCATTCTGCCCACAGGGGTTATTACGGCTTCTTCTCCCAGCTGGCAGCGTCACAGCTCTACAATTATGTAATCATGCCTGCTCCTGGTTTTACGCAGTTCTCACACTTAACCTACAGGATAAAATAAAGAATCCTATCAGGTTTAATTGTGACAGCTCCCCCCAGGAGCCCTACCTCCCAGAGTGAGCCTGTTCTTGCTAACAACATAATAGCTGGTGTCCCTTTTTCTCCGTGTTGTCACAAGGAGTCCTAGACAGACCTCCTGGATTCAGGAGTCTGCCGCCTGAATTTTGTGCAGATTACTTAGGCATGCACATTCAGGTGCTTGTGAGTATGCGGATATGAGGATGTAAGTGATTTTATATTAAAATGAAATTGGCTTCCCTTACACTGCCTGGATTTATGGTTTGCTATGTTGCTGCTGGATTTACTATATTGTTCCTGCAGTGTTGATTACGTAAGAAATAATGGCGAAGAGATAGAGCCAGTGCTGTCTAAAATTTGAAAGGATGGACCCCGTCTAAAGAGAGTATTAACGGACAGTGGAGAGGAAGAACTGGATGCAAATATTTTTAGTGATGTATCTGATGCTTTCTCCCAGGAGCTGTTCAAGACCAGGCTGGATGGTGCCCTGAGCAACCTGACTTAGGGAGTGGCATCTCTGCCCATAGCAGGGGTGTTGGAACTAGATGATCCTTAAGGTCCCTTCCAACCCCGACCATTCAATGATTCTATGATTTTGGAAGACTTAAAATACTAGTCCAGGGTTTAGGGGCATGTTGTTTTATCTGTGGTATCTGTTAATGATTTTTATGCTTAATTTAAATTGAGGGATCTGATGGCTTGCTTTGGAAGAGTGACACTGAGAGTGGGTTTGATTTGGTTTTCAGACCCATATAGAAATTGCAGCCAGAAGAGAATGAAGAGACATTCTGTCCCCACTTTCCTGTCTCTCCAGTGCATTTTATCTTTGTAGATTACTGATTCTTCCTTGACCTGAACCTTGATTGCTAAGTACTGCGTGAAGGAACAACCTTATCTGTCATGGTCGAGTATATTGGCATTTGATTGGCACAATCTCAGCTCTAGCCAAAGTCCTGTGCCACCCTGTCCTTAACCCAGGAAAACTGATCAGGGTTAGCTGTTAGTTCTAAAGTCCTGGTTGAAGGATTTCTCCCAACAACGGAGACTGCTTCCCTACTCTCCTCCCTCCTAGCTTAGTACTGAGCTACTAATAAAAGCAGCTTAGATGTCAGTAAACATGCTTATCTGATTCACTTCGTAACATTAATAGGAGAAATCTGCATGTCTTTACACTCAGAGTCAAAGAGGAGTGGTAAACAAAATCAAGGAAAATGTTTACAGTTTGTTGAAACGAAGTGCATCAGCAAAAGTGCCAATTATGTATTTTGCAGAACAAATCCAGCAGGAGCTCTTAATTGCAAAAGCTGTCTCTTAAAGTGAAGCTGTGCCAAAGTCTCTGTAGCCATGTTGGAATTGGGTTGCCTCACAGTGAATCAAGGCAGAACTTCAAGTGTATCCCTGCTAATTGTAGGTGCAGGGAGAGGAGTGTCCCAAAAAAATTTACTCCTTCCATTTTCCCTCAATGTTTATTGACTAAGTTTTTCTTTCCTGTGTCACAGCTAGAGACTTTCAGATTTAAGGTCCTGTAATAGACCCAAACTTTCCTTTCAGCTTCTCTGCTCGCTTTAGAGATTGCATTACCTTTTATTCCGTAATGTCCCTCAGATGTACTAACATGCACTCATGGCAACAGTACATGCAGTGCAGCTACTGCTGTGTTGAGTTTATAGTCTGAGTTGAATTTGACTCCTGGAGTGGGACTGTCCAGTCTTTGGTGAGACACTTTCAGTAAAACGCCAGCAGCACCAATTCGGTTTGTTGTGGCTGCCTCCCCTTTCTAATGCACAAAGGATATACAGGGAGTATTGCAGAGGGCAAGAATTGTTCTGAGTGCAGTCAGATCTGGCTGGAAGTGACATTGCTCACTTGCCAGGTCATACTCAAGTTGGGCAAGATGAAGTCTGTTTTAGTTGAACAGCACCCTTCAATGTTTCTCCTGTTCATCTGTTGTTCTGGTTCATGGGAGGGACTGTCCTGTGTCTGCGGGTGAAGAGCTGTGCTCTGCCTGCAGCTCCAAACTGTGCTAGTGACAGGCTGAACTCAAAAAGGAGCTCTTATATCCTCAGGCTGTTTCTGAGTGTAGTATTTCGTTCATGTGAAAAGCTACAGGTGGCTTTGTGAACAAAGTAGACCTCCTGCACATATCTGCAAATGCTTTTAACAGAAACCTGTCTCCAGTGTTCCCAATTCTCCCTCAGACTGGGAACCTTCAACAGCTTGAGACTGGACTGGACTCTGTGAACACTTTGTGCCTTGGGGAGATAACCAAAGTTTGTATTCAAGTGACAATATTTTAAAACAAGCTATTGAGTTTACATCAGAGAAAGGTTTAAGGTTTTATTCTTGCTTCCCTTCCAAAGGACTCCAAGGAAAGCATGCAAATTCAGACCAAAGCAACTTGATTTTTGCAAAATCAGTACTTGATGGCTGTTCAGCAAGGTCCAAATTTATACCCTGTTTTGAGTGTTACCAGTTATGACAATATCTTTTCTTACATTTTGATGTAATGTTGTTTTGAATATCTTGGGATGCTTGAAATATAGAATCAGAGAATCATAGAATGGTTTGGGTTGGAAGGGACTTCAAAGATGATCTAGTTCCAGCCCCCTGCCATGGGCAGGGACACCTTCCACTAGACCAGGAAAATGAGAGCAATTTAACTTTATGGAGCTGTTCTCTGAATGTTGGGAACATTCACAGAATGTTGGGAACAGGGGAGGGGTTGGGAGGGCTATTTTTAGTGTATAATTTGTTGTTTTCTGGTTTGGTTTCTTTTTTAAAATCCAAATGACTTTTTATTGGCCATTATAGTTTTATTTGTGATCTAGGTTTATGGATTTATAGCATATGTGTTTTATCAGATAGTTTTGTGACTTCATTTTCAAATCTACCGTAAGGGAGGTGATGGCTTTAACAACCCTTAAAAGGTATTTGGGGGACATTTTATAACAAACTGCTGTGACTGTCTCATAAATCAAGTATGACTGAACTGAGGGAACAGTTGGCTAAGAGACTTCTAGGTGCTACACAGAACACCATTGGTGTTTTAAGGGGATAGCATTTTCCCCTGAGTCCTCACTTTGCTTTGGCAACTACATTATTTTTCCAAGCCCTTCGTTACTGCCTTCTTTTTTGTTATCATCGCTTCTGGAATGAATTTTCCTACTGTTCCTTAGCTGATCTATTGCAAAGTCAGTATTGCTTATATCACTTTCTATCCAGCATAAGCTGCTCCAGGTATCTTTGCTCACCAGAACCTTTCTGCTGCCTCTTCTCTAAAAGCAGTAGTAAACAATCGCTGATTTTAGATTCTATGCTCAATTTAGATTCTCAAGAAGGTGCCAGACTAGGTAGCAAACTAAAGCTTCAGCACAGGATCATGTCACTAAGATGTCAGCAGTGGGAAGTGATGCCTGTTGAGGTGCTTTCCTGAAGCTCTATCTTCCAAGAGAGTTTTGTTTCATCAATCTTGTTGCCAAGTACTGTTTGAATTACTAGCCTTGTGTGTCAGCACTTCAACAACATGGGAAAATCCCACCACTCTGTGGCATGGTGAGGTCAGAAAACATGATTTTAAGTTTTGCAGGATGAGAAACAACTGACAGGACATCGATTGTGCCACACATTACCCTCCTTGTCTTTTATTTTTCCAACTGCTGCTTTGATACAGCAGATTTTCTATAGTGAAAGTCTGCTTTTTAAACCAGCTCTTAATATGAGGTGGGAATTGGCCTTCTCTAACGTCCTGGAAACTTGCCCATAGGGAAGCAGCAGTGGTGGAAATCCTGTACAGGTTTCTGCAATCAGAGCACTGGATTGCTGCTGTCTATCAAATCTTTGGAGACTGCTTCCACTGTGTAGATCTTAATCTTACTTAGTCCTGTGTCAAACTTCATGGTTATTTACAACATTCATAGAATCACAGAATGGTTGGGGTTGGAAGGGACCTTAAAGATGATCTAGTTCCAATCCCCATCATAAGCAGAGACACCTTCCACTAGATCAGGCTGCTCAGAGCTCCATCCAGCCTGCCCTTGAACACTGCCAGGGAGGGGGCATCTCCAGCTTCCCTGGGCACCCTGTGCCAGAGCCTCAGCACCCTCCCAGCAAAGAACTTAATAATATTTCCAAGTACTACACATCATGATTGTTAATATATTACATCATGGACTGTGATTTTTTTGTTTGTTTTTCATTTAAATTCTCCGACTCCTCCTCCATGTTTAAAAGCCCACAGAAATTGTGGGGCTGAGGTAAGGTGCTGTAGCTTTATGTTAGCCGGAGGTTTGTTTTGAAATGTGAGGGAATGTATTAGTCACAGGTAGCCAGCAAGAATTTCAGGCACTGACTTCAAAAGAATACTCTTGCAGATGGTTTGTAAGCTGCATGGGTGACACTCTCCTTTAAACTTTGTTCACTAATTCTGCAGAAAATAAAATATTATATGCAAAAAAAAATAAACATTTTTTTAATCTAATAGGTTCCTTAGTGAACTTAAAATTTTGGTTACATGTAAAAATCAGTTCTGATTTTTTTCTGCATACTACATACTCATGTTCTCCAATTTTAACCCTTGTGATAGTAAGGACATACTTACATAATTGCATCACTGACAAAGCATTAATCTAATGTGTTATTTTAAACCCTTGCAGTTCTGCAATAGATGATTTTGAAAGAGCTGGTCATTATTGTGATCAAGACTGCATTTTTGTTTTCAAAGAACATCCTATTAGATCAGAATTGTGGCTTACTTTAAATATCATTATCTGCAGGATCTTCTTTTCTCAGTTTATGGAAGTGTTTTAAATAAAAGGTTTTGCTTGTGTCAGTTAGGCTAAGCAGTGGGGGACAAAAAGGCATTTTCATTCTACTAGGCTTTCCAAGTGTTATTTAAAAATATTTATCCAGAGTTCAGAAATTCTCTAAAAATAGTTTTGTTTTTCTAAAGCAAGAAATAATTTGTAAGCTTTGAGAAGAATAGATAAGTGAGAACATCCCTGAGAAATGAAACCGAGTACAGTCTCTTCCTACACATGTTATCTACATTACGGTAAAAGAGTTTTTGTTCCAAATGTTGCCATCCTCCCAGTGTCTTTCATTTCTCATTGTGATTCCTGATTATGGGATCACTTTTAGACTTTTACTGAAGTAAAAATGTAAGGGAGGCACTATTTTTATTACACATTGCTGGAAGTTGCTTCATTGTTTGGATGGAATTTACCTAGTGTTTCTCAGTCATGTAAACATTTGGACAAATATTTATAGTTTCAAATAACTCAGAATCATTTAGCTAATAGAACAAAAACTTCTTACCAGAAAAAGTTGATTCTTTCCCCGAAGCTTGCAGCAAGGAATGTTACAGATCCCTGAAACACACATTTGAGTTGCACAATCATCACCTGTGCTACAGGGGCCTTTCTGGAGATTTGGCCTTACTGGAATTAGTAAATTAAGTCCTTTTTGTCTGTTTCCACACTTTGGATTGTAAGTTTTTTAGTTTCAAGAAAAGTAGTAAATCCATGATCTTCTCATGTATCCATGTTTTTGAAGTTGTCATTATTTCATAAAATATAAACTACACACCATCATAAAGACAAGATCAATAGAAAACTGTTTTTCTCATTGTGAAAAATCTGTTTGACTTGATATTTTGATAGGGAAGGGAAGAGAAAAAAACCTTATGTATGTATCAAATATGTACCAAGTTTTCACTTCTATTGAAAAACAAACCCCAGTTTTGTCACTTGGGGAAAAAGAATGTACTGAAGTAGTTTTCTTGTTTTTGCTTTTCCTTTAGCTAACAAAATATTTATCTATGCTGTCTGTATGTAACCAAAAACATGCCACACAAAGGATCAGGCACAAAGTAGTGTACCTATCACTTCATGTTTTCTACATATTCCCACAATTTTTAAGAGTGGAATGTTTTTCAGAGCAGTAGTTTTGTGAGTGCCCTTGATGGAGGGGAAATATTTGGCTGAGAGGTTGTTTCTATTAGTGTGGGTTGGATATAAGAAAGTCCACATCTAGGAGTGGATAAAAAATCCATAAGGGCCAGTCATCAGTAATTTGGGCAGTGCGTGGAGAGTGGGAGGTGAGTGTGAGAGGAAATGGGAGAGGCGGGTGGAGACAATGTTGGGCAAGATCTTGTGCCTTGACAGTGTGAGCCAGTGAAGACTTCTGGGGCAGCCCCAGCTTGAACGATTCAAAAGGACATTTTGTGTCAGAGCAAGGTTGTTCCAGTATGGAGCGTAGCCAGAGAGCTACTTCTTTTTTTCTGGTTTGTTTCCACATTAAAAAATTACAATTAAAAAAAAAAATGAAAGAAAGAAATGGAAAAAAAAAAGTAGTAATTTCCTTTAGCAGACTTCCATCAAGTAGTCAAGTAGGAGGTCCAAACACCTTGCCATTCTTATCAGTGTTCATACAATTGTGTCAGCAATTCTGCAGAATTTTTTTTTATCTAACAGTATGTTAGATAAATTTGCTAAGATGCACCATTTGCTGTAATGGAGTTATAGGCATACTGAAGGAGTATAAAGCTGACCTCCATCTAAAAATAGACGTTCCTGGCAGAATGCAAATGGAAATCTGCGTCATACATTTTTATTTGAACAAAATTAACTGTAAATCAGATATGGACATAAAAAAGGATTTGTCTTAAAATTAGCACAGGGTTCTGTTTGAAGGACTGTATCTGTAAATCATGTCTGGACATAATGAAAGGTTTATTTTCAAGCTGTTGTAGGTAAGTGCTGATAATACTAATGCAATGCCAAGTATGTAATGTCTTTTTAAAAAAATCTAGTTGAAGTTTCTTATCTACCTGAAAAAAAAGTGAATTAAAATAAGGCACGCCTTGTTGGTTACTCCTAATACCTGCCCAGTATTGTTTCTACATGCTAATAAGGCCATCTGTTATTAGCTTAGCTCAAAAGTTTCACATAGGCAGGTGGGGCTGTGCTTTAAAAGTCCTGTACTGTATCACTTAATTAAAGAAACAAAATCTAGACAGTCATCCTTGTAATATAAGCAGTGATTTTACATAATCTTTCCTTGTGTCAATCCATTAAAGGATTATCAACTAAGCTAAAGGCCTAAGTTCCTTTAAAAATCCGGGCGGATGGATACAGACATGGACCCACGAACAAGATCTGGCATAACAATGTAAGTGTTTGGATTTATAAAAATAAGCTACTGGCTGCTGAGTGCCCTCCCACAGGACTTGCAGCACATGTGCAGCAGCCACCCTGCAGTGAGAGTACCACAGCACCGTGCAAAAAGGGCACGCTCAAGGGCAGCTTCTGTGAAATGCTGGGTGTGTGGTGTAAATCCACACCCTGCCTCAGCTCACAGCAACTCCTTTAGTAGTCACATCTTCATATCTTTCTATCAAGTTGAATTGGTTTTGGTGAAAGAACAACCTGAACCTTCTTTAGATATAATTCTCATGAACAGAGTAAGAATATATGCAGAAAAAAACCATCCAGGACTAACTGGATGGTCCATGTGGCTGTGACAAGTTCTGCACACCAGGAAGGATTTCACCTCTGAAAATCTGGGTTTCAGTCAGGAGGAGTTTCCTGAGAATGGGACTGAAGTATCTGGGTATCTGCTACTGTTGTGAGCACATCTGAAACTTGGACCTGGTGCATCCACACAACAGATGGGTGAGAGGCTTGATTTTTATGTTTACTACCTCTGGATAAAAAATTTGCTGGCCCTCAACCTGCTTGCAGGGACTGTGCACACATTGTAGGGCTGGCTCGTATATGCAGAGTGGCTGTTTGTCAAAGCTCCCTGGATACTTGATAGCCCCACTGGAGCAGCAGCTGCCTCACCTCAGGAAAACAAGGAGAAATGGACAAAGTACCTAAAGGGGAAGAAGACGGTGCATGTGGGCAGAAAGCCTCAGAAGTCTGACGACTACTTCCTGACTGCTGGATAATTTGCATGCTTTAGTACATAAAGCACTGTAATTATTTTAAAGGTCCAGATACTTGGCCTATTCATTACTTTCTCAAACCCAAAGTTTAACTGTACCAGGGGACAGAAACTATGGAAGGTTTTTGATGCTGTTCTTTTTCCTTTATGTCTTTTCTGTTTCAGATGAAAACAGTATATATGACTCAAGATTTCTGATTAAACCTATACTTTCCCATTTCTGATTATTTGTGATGAGATGCTACAGGAATATTGCTTTCTGGCTGGTCCTTCAGTTGTGACATCCAGCTAGGAGTGGTTAGATCTGGGATGGTTAAAAGTCTTAGAGCCCAACTGGAGAAGAAAGATAAAAGCATTTTTCTCTTTGAGTAACTGAAGCTGTTTAAGAAGAAGCTAGAGACCCACTATCTTTTTTGAAACAGGAGATGTGGGAAAAGGAGGAATTATATTGTGAAGCCTGATTTCAGAAACTCTCTGTGGGTTTCCTGTATTTTTGGGGGAGACTAGGAGCTGGTGAAGCATGTGACTGAAGTGAATATGGACCTTAAGAAACCAGCTTTACCCTTTACTCTTATTACTTATACATTTTGACTACAGAGAAAGGCTTTTCCTTTTTTTCCCTCTTTATTTGTTGAGGTTATGCCTGTTCAGCCTGCTCTCAGTTTGTATATTTCCTACTTTACATATAAAGTGAACCCTTTGTAGTAGTTGCTTAAAAGTCAGTTTCTAAGAACATTCCATGTAACTAAATTGTTTGCAATAGTGAGAACAGAGAGCAAATGCAGAAAATGAGAACACAGAATAAGTGGATTTGTTTTTAAATTAAATGAGTGGAAAATATTTATGGGATTCATTGTTCTCTAATTGTAAAAGCTGCTATTGAATTCCTGTTTGTCTTCGTCTTAAGTAAAGCCTTCTTCCTGGAGCCTTCAAGCAATGTTTTTCTTTATATCAGGTGAGCACTTCAAATGCCAATTCTGCTTAATGACCTGCCGGAGGCCTCGTTACACTTTCTCTGTTGTCCTCATCATCATGTTGGGGAATCTTCTGATACAAGGCTGTGCAGGTCAGCCAGTATCAGGAATCTTGCCCCACGCTTTGACCATTTGCATAGCAAAGGAGAACAAAGACACGCGGGCCTCCTTGCTTGCTCCGAAGAAGATTGTTTATTGTAATGAACCATGCCTTTTTATACTCGAAACTTAACTGAAACAAGCATGTATTGGCTGCCTGCCTCTGCAGTGTCACTGTTCACACATCCCTTTACCCAGTCAGCTCTCTGATCATGTGGTGTCCACGCATCTCCCCACGCATCTCCCTGCCTCCTGCACAAGGTGACTCTCAACCCACTCTCCGGCCATCCAACCCACAGCTGATCCCTTCCCAGAGTGCTTTTCAGTGAACAAAAGTGAACAGGAGTGAACAGGACTTAACAAAGGTGAAAAAGATCCTCACTCTGTAAGGCCTTTTCTATTTCCCACACGTTTAGAGTTCATCCTCAAAGTGCTTTTGGGAAATCTACTTTGCTCACTGAGAACTTAATTTGGCCTGTTTGGTTTTGTACTGTGTGTGTTTGTGCTGTCTGAAATGCCGTGGCTCTATTATTGGCAATTCAGAAATACAGGTTTAGTGTTCCCCTAGAGTTGAACCTAAAATGATTTCTTAGTATCACACCAGTCATATTCATTTGTTGTAGTTGTAGTTTTGATATATTGGTGGTGTTCTGAAAGGCAATATTTATGGAAAGGAGTCATTATATTTTATCAGATCAACAGATTTAGCTGGAAAAAATAGAGTCCCTTTAAGAAAGAGAAGTGCTTCTTCAGTCTTTGAAAGTTTGTTGCAGCAACAGATTGGGTTGAAAAACCCCAAAATATTACTTCTCTCTATAACCCCATTTAGCTTGTGCTTTGAAAAGGTTAATGACCTTCTTCAGGCTAATGACCTTGGGATATTATAACCTGCTACTCCACGAAATAATAACTCTAACTGAAAGTGGGTAATCAAAAACTCTAACTGTTTGAATTACCTTGATCAAGAGGGGAGAAGGGGCTTACCACTAAATGGATTCAGGTGGAATACTAGGATTGTTGTGAATGTTTCATTAGCATCAGGTCCCCTAAATTTGGGTCTGATTCAGTTGTTTGGTTGCTGCTTCGGGGTGCTTTTCAAAAGAAGCCTGAAAGATCTCGAAGTATTGTGCTGTGTGCTAGCTCAGATGGTGGACAGTGGTGGTCCAGAAATGAGAACAGAGACAGGAACAGAGACCATACTTCTTTTCCTTTCTTTCATTTGGACAGGAATTTACATTCTCAGCCATGGCATGAGGGCTGCTCTTTCTTTTTATAGTGTTTGTTGTGTTTCTGTAGTCTGTGTGAGCAATGCTACCTTTGAGATAAGCTCTAGACAGGTGCAAAAGAAGAGAGACAAGCCAGTTTTCCTGTTGCAGAAATCCTACTGTGCTGCACTCTTCCTTCTCATATCATTCACCTTTTGTTGCTGCTGTAGCTGGAAGAATAAAGCACCCTTCAGCTGCATCTCTTTGTTGCCTCAAAAAAGAAAGATTGGGAAAATAATGCTACACTCACTCTGCCACCCTTTCTGCCAAGATTAGTGGGCAGCGTGTGCTGAAAGATCATTTGGACCAAAGTGAAGGAGAAACTTGCAGGTAAATATTGATTAAACACTCATCACTTGGTACCAGAGCACAGCTGAATATTTGACTTAATACTGAAACCCATCCAGTACAAATCTCTGACTGCTGAAATGTGATGTTTGGGGTGAATTAATGTTTCCCTCTGTTAGAAGTTCCTAAATTAAAAATATGAGCAGCCTTTCAAGAATCAGGAAATTGAGGACAATTGCTAGAACTGTTCCAAAGCAAAGAATTTGATTACTCATCACTCTAATAACTTTAGGTGTCTTAAATAATTTTAAAATCTCTCTTAATTCCTTTCTAAACTTTCTGGTTACTGTCTTTATTAATTTAATCAAATTCTATATACATTAATTTCAAAATAAGATGATTAGAGAAGCTTTTTCTTCCTTTCCTAACAGCAACAATAGGATGTCTCAGCCTTGTTATGAGGCTTGCTTTGAAAATATCTAATAATTATGAGTGAACAACTTCTAATTGCTCATTTATGATGCCTCATCTGGATTTGCTTTTTCCTGTGAATCCTCATTTGGACCTAAATTAATTAGGTGACTAATTAAAGGAATGCCTTTCATTTGAGATCAGGAAACATGTTTAAATGAAGGCTACACCCTCTTCTTTATCTGACAACATCCTTGAATATTAGCAGCACGTTATAATTAGGTCTGTCAAGTTATGAGTTGATTCATCTTCTTTAAGTGGCCCCAGAGGAAGAGGTGGAGGACAACCATTCTCCAAAGGAGGCTGAAGAGAGTAAGATGCATAGTGTATCCTCAATTTCTGATGCTTCCCCAGAATATGTAACTTCTAATATTTAAGTTCTTGAGCTCTACAACATCCCTGAAGTGTAGACATGAAGGAAAAGGTTGGAGTGTGAGCACATACACAGCATGTGCATGAAAGTGATGTTACCTGTGTTGGGAAAGTAGTCCAAAATTAGTTCATTTTATAGAAGTAAAACCAAAATTTTTGTCAGGCCAGTTGTTGTAGCACTTGCACCCCTTCCATCTGTTTTGTACAGTTGTTTCCATGAGCATAAACCATCAGTCCCTCCTGTGACTGATAAAAGTAATCTGTGTACTTCTTGTATATGGAGCCCCAAACACCACAAGCTTTATGATATTATTTGTTCCAGGAGGGGATTTTCCAGAGTTGTTGATTCAATGTTGAATTCATGATTAAAGCTAACAGTGTTCTTTAAGTCTGATTTTGGATTGCGGTCTACCTATGTGCGGGATCAAGTGCATCTTGAAAAGATGTGCTGTTAAATATAGAGCAGACCCAAAATACAAAGTTATGGCCTCGGTTCTTTGTATTCTCTGATAAGCTATTTTAGTAACAGTCAAACAGCCCAAGCACAAAACCTGTTCTGGAGTCCTATGATTGGGCCAGGCCTTCATGGTGGTCTTCCTGCACCTGATGTGATGTTAGCTGCTATGGTACTAGAGAAGGAGCTATGGTACTGGAGGAGGGATGATGGCAAGCTCCTACCTACCATAAATAAATAAAAGCTCAAATGGTTCATCATGAGAAGATGGTTAATATGGAAAAAAAAAATCACAGGTAATTTTACTGATGTTTTGAACCTGTAACTGTTGTGAAATGAGCAAATGGTGTAGGATGAAGACATATGTCTAGGATATCAGAACTGTTGCTCTTAAATGAAGACCTCAGAAGCAATGCTAAGTCAAATAATATTCCCCATATGAGGTCAGGGTTCAGTTTTCAGATGATTCAATATCATGGTAAGGTGTAGGCTCTACTTAAGAGTCATTAGGCAGAGAGAAACAGGGAGCCTTCTAGTGAGTTTCTTCCTGCTCCCAAAGCAAAACTAGCAACTTCTTCATCTTATTTTTAAGATGTTAAACACAGTAAGGGAACTCTGAAAGCTGACATAGAAATAATTGCCAAGAATCTTTATCAATATTAATGCCATTTGTACTGAGAAAGTGGTACTAAGTGGAAATTGCAATTCTAATGCTAATTGCAAAATTGATGGAGGGAGGAGATGATGAGGCTCAACCTTCCCTCCTTCTCCAACTTGCCTTACAAAACTTCAGAACTTGGCCCACACCTGGCTGACACAGTGGTGCTGTAGAAAACTTGTCTTCCCAGCTCCAGCTAAGGGGCTGTGTCTGGGAGCTCTCACGTAAGGGAGGCAAAAGCATCTCTTCTTTGAGGGGACTGCATGATCCTCATCTCGTTTTGGAAAAAATGTATCAGTACGGGTTAGCGAGGAAATACTTTTTTAAGGTTGCTGTCTAGTTTGTTTTTGTCTTTCCTGAGATCTAACAATCTGGACGTACAGCTATCAAGCAGTCTTTTGCAAACAATACTTGCTCATGTGTATGTAAGCATATGTGTAGTAAAAAGATACCTATTCACATCAAAAGAACCAAATTGTTTTGTTGTGAACACTGTTTCTATTTACTTAGCAGATGTAAGTTGTATATCCCAAGAATAACAGGAAAACTGGGTTCTCAAATTATCATTTTGTAGTCTTAAAAATTACTACTTTTTCTTTTGTGACTGCAAATGAAATGTTGGGGTTTTTTTTCTGCAAATGAAACAATTACATGTAGTTGTAATTGTGCTTGGGAGGGTAATACCTACCCTCCCAAGCACAAAAAGGAGTGATTGGAATGCAGATCTACAGTTGCTGAAGAAGTTGATTGTTAAATTCAAGAAGTTAATTGTTATGTTCAAAGGGGTCAGTTTTCATTTCTAATGGACACTGATCTGAGAACATGTTATCACCATGGTGTTGCCCTGTCCTCTTCCCCCTGCACTGGCTGCATGTTCTTACCCTGTAGCTGGATGCTGGTAGCTGCTAATGGCCAGTCCAGAAAGACAATCAACAAATTCATCACGCTAATGTCTAACTGTCCAGTTTCAGATGACCTCTTCTGAGCTCAACTTCATCTTTGTTAAAAAACAGTGATTTAAAAGTGCTTTACTACTCTGATAACAGTATTTGTTACTGCATTAATGAAATTAGTAATCAGATTTGATTAATTATACCTTCCTGTAATTTAATATTTTTCTAAGCTTGAAATAGTGTGGAAAAGTTTCCTTGCAGAACTCAACTGTCTGGAATTATCTCTCATGGCAAACTGACTGCTGAAATATACTTAATGAGTTATACAGCTTCCTAAACCAGGTTAGATGAATCATTAGATAATATCGATAGTTCTTGTTTACAATTTCTCAAGCTCCGTGTTCTTGTTTCCTATAATGTTGGTATAATAAACAGCATTATACTTAGGTTAAAACCCACTGCTTGAACTCAAAGATCAGAAAGGGATGTACAAAATATACAACTTTCTCGTAACAAACTGTAGCTGCTTCTGGGCTACGAAGTACTTAATAACATATTAACTCTCATCCCTGCAGGCACTCCCATTCAAAGTGTTCTGATTTGAAATAGAAAGTAGCACTGTCGTTCGGACGTGGGGAAAGGCTGAAAACAGTCCTGGGTGCTGGATTGTATCCTGGGGGATGAAGAAAACTGTGTACTTGGTGGCACAGACTCAATTATTCCTTCATTTCCTCCCTCTCCCCAAGCTGCTCGTGTTCTCTCTCCAGGTCTACAATCTGAGCTCGACCTAGCCCTGTCTCTTGTGCACCCTGACTGATTTGCCATCTCCTCTGCTCTCTTCAAGAATCTTCTACCATTCTTCAGCTGATCACAGATGTCACCCTGAGCTCACTATGGAGATCACTACCCAAGCTCTTTGAGATTCCTACCTGTAAATCTCTCCTGCTCCTCACATACTGCTCTCCTTTCTGGGCCTCTACGTGTGTCCTTGTTCTGTCTCCCATCAGTGCCCCAAAATCTTTTTACGATTTTGTTTGTTTAGCTGATTCCTATTCTACTCTGGATAGGAACTGTGAAAAAAAAAAAATGCTCTTTTCCCTAATCTTTCCCTCCCTCTCAATCATAATTTCTCACACCAGTCTTCCCTTCCATTCAAAGTTTTCCTGTTTTCTGTCTCTGTCTCACACTCTTTACCAACCTTACCAGTACTCCTCCTCAGCTTTGTCTCCCTCCTTTGTTGTCATCCTAGACAATTTGTCAAAATTGAAACCCTACTCTCCTTATCTAGCCAAACCTGATGACCAGCTATGACTGCGACTCCACACTCTTAGATAATCAATTCATGCCAGACCCTAAATCTGTTTCCTCTCCCAGTCTGTTGGGTCTACACCCATTTGTTCAGGTTAAGTGGCAGTCCTGGTGGTGGGCGGTGTCACTGGGGCCATCACAAATGCAAGAGACCCGACTTCCCCATTCCTATCTCCAGTGCTGTTTCCACCTGCTATCACTGCTGCCACTTTGGCCTTGATGTAGGCTTTGCAGCGATGGAGCACAAAGCCTAAGAGCCATGCTGAGATAAAGCCAGCTCAGATGACTTTATGTGTAAAATCAATTATTGCTTTCTATTGTTGGCATTTTTAAGAGCTGTTTTGTTGTTCTGCTCTTTTGGAAGTGCTTGTGGTTACTGTAAACATAGAAATACCCCCGTGTAGTGCAGCCTGTATGTGTGCTATCAAGCTTCCAAAATAGGCTACATTGGGTTTAAACATGATGATGAAAGGCCAGCTGGAGTTGTCAGTAGAGATTTTGACACCTGTTTCAGAAGGGCCAAGAGTTGTCTCACAATGGTTGTAGCTTCTTATTTCCACACTCATAATGCTGAGAGCAGGGCACTTGACACCTATCTCTGTAAGTAACCTGTGGGTGTGCTTCTCAAAGAATTATCTGAAAACATAAAAAGCCTGTAGCAAGAACTCATAAGCCAAAATACAGCCATGTAAAGCCTGCATGTGTAAAAGTTATTCTGCTTTTTGTTTACTTCTAAGTCTTTGTTATGTACCATATAATTTCTTAAATAATATGCTACCAGGTTATGCTTTGTTTCCCAGCTTTTTGAAGTTGGACTTTGTGGTATTACAGATCCTTATGGGCCCCTCCCAACTTCAGATATTCTGTGATTTATGAAATTGAAGTGCATATTTTAAGAACACAAATTATTTCAGCTCAGGAGTAGCTTTGGTTTAACTAATTTTTTATACTGTGTATAACATTTTAGAGAAGTCATATACAAAACCAGTCATCAAAACATGGAAGAAGCTTTCTAACACAAGATGCTATCTTTATTTTGTGAATGAGTCTAACCTTCAAAAAAATGTAAGACTTTTTCTACCCCTAACCCTTCAGTGATTTGGAAATCACAGCTATAATTTGTTTGCAGTTGGGATTCAAGGAGAAATTATTGAAGGTGAAGAGAAAGAAACCAAGGTCAAAGACCTGTAGGATGCTAATAGAAACTGAAGGAGAGTTGCAGAGGACTTGGAAAGGCAAGTGCCTTTTATGAGAACTGTAGAAGAGTTAAAGCAGAAGTCTGGGAGTGAAGGGAAAAGAAGGCAACATAACTCAGCAGAAGAGCAGGCGATGGTATCAGAGGAAGGTGGGAATGCAGGACCTCGGCTGAGGTCATTGCAAACTTTGGCAAGACAGGTTTCATGAAATTAAATGTTGCATTGCATCTGAGTGTCACCTAGCATGAGGTAGGGTGTGGCCTAATACCTTTTGTTTAGTAAGTGTTGATATAACAGAAACAAGTTTGAGAAATCCTGTTTCTGGAGTAGCCAACCTTTCACAAACCTGGGGCTGCAGCACTGCCACCAGTGTGGGACCCCCCCTTACAAATCCTTTGCCTGCTTGCCCATCACAGGGATTAACATGGATGGCTGCTCTGGGGCACGTGGTGGGGTTTTTGGTCTCTCCCATTGCAGCTTCTGGAAGTGCAGGGAGCGTGGCAGGTGCTGTGCAGGGCAGGCTGGGTGCCTGCTGCGGGCTGTGCGGGTCTTGCAGGGCGGCAGCACCCACAGGCTCCAGCCCCACCACTCTCCTGCATGGGGCGAGGGGCACCTTTCCCACCCTTTGTCTCCTCTGGGGAACCTGTACATCACCTGGCTCTCGTTATTGCTGAGCACTCCTTTGATTTATTTATGTAAACACTTTCTGGAAAGAACAAAGATTAAAATAGCAAATACAATTCAAAAAAATTGGTTGTCATCTGGTGTTTCACAGAAATTCATGGTTAGGCAAAGGTATTGCATTATGTCTATGGCAAGAGTATTGATTTACTCTTTCTGGCAGGAAAATGTAGTCTTTCAGTGCATCTCTGGTGACATTATAACTGAGATATGATGAGCAGAGCTGAGTGTGAACAAGGTTTGTGTGATCCAGTTGTTTGCCTATGGGGAAGTAAGTCTTTGACTACCAGCCAGAAAAGGTGATATCAGATGGTCACAGGCAATGCAGTTTCAAATGTAAATACATGGTGGAGGTGAATTAAAACTTCACCAGCTGTGGGAAAAGAGTGTTAGTACACGTATCTATTGTCAGCTGCTGCTGTCGTATTCTTCAGTGCAAACAAAGGAACAAGATTAAGCAAATTTTTGCTTGACATGGGAAAAGTCTGGTAGGAATGTGTAAGGTAAATAATGGAGGAGAAAACAGAGGGAAAAACAAATAGACATAGAAATTAGTCTTTAAATTTTGCAATGGTTTTTCTTCCACATTATAGCATGATTTTTATTTCTTATCTCTGAATGTCTATTTGCAATTTAAAAGCTGTTAAAATTTATCTTCTAATTATAAACATACTAGAATGAATACAGAAAATAAAAAATGGATTTGTACATGGATTTGACCACAACATTCAGTTCTGAAGTAAAAAATTATCTTGGAAAAAATACTTGCTCTGCCCTTAAATTCCTTTTTAATTTTTTTTTTTCCATTTGGCAAGTTAGCAGACACAATTTTGAGTATGCTCAAACCAGAATTTGATTCGTACCAGTTACTTAATTTCATTATATGGGGAAAAATATTCAAGATCTTCATGATGGGCAGAGAGGTGTGGTGTGCCATTCATGTTTTTAACTAAGGATCATTTACCTGGAAGCAGTCAATTCAAGTACTTATTGGCATTTTCATCTTCTAGTCTCTTTGTCCATGATTAAGTATTTTCTGTATACTAAATGCTTCAACTTAATCTAAAATTGTGGGTTGGATGATAAGTTATTTGGTCAAATTCAGAAACTGCAGCTGTGCAAATCAGAGAAGATAATAAATAATAACTCTCTCTTACATCTATATTAATTTTTCCTCAATTGTTGCTTTTATGGAGCTCTACAGTTTTCTTGAGTGTTTTTCAGGGTTATAGAGCATGTTCTCAGGCACTGAAACAACTAAAGCTATCATCACAATTAAGCAACAAGGTATGGCAGCTGCAGTCTCTGCTGTGGAGGAGAAAGCAGAGTGGATGACAGTCTCTAACTTATTAATATACCAGTGCCAATGACATTGCTTCTTTCTCCACCAGGGACAAATCACTCAAGTGTCTTGCTGGTTCTCCTTTCCTGAGTTTTAAGAGACTATTTCATCTTGTCTTTCTGGAGCAGGTCCAGATCTACAAGTGCACAAAAGTACATCGATTATATTCTGATATTTATGTTGAGATAGCTTTTCTATAGGCCAGCTGATTTAACTCCTACTGTAGTGAGAAATGGGCTGTTTACTCTGAGTGAGATGAAACTGCAGCCTTTCACTTGCCCCTCTTTCCTGCAATGTCTGCTATGCAAACCAATGCTCGCTGGTTTGTATTCCCTCAACTTCCTCAATTTTCCAAAACAAGACCTATACTTTAGACATCCTGAGCATGTGGTGCTTAATTGGTCAGCATTGCAAATACCTGCAGTGCTGGGTATTATACAGCTTTAAAACCTGCTGTTTGTTTGTTGTTGTTCTCAAAGTTGTTTCTTGCAAAGACCATTTTATCCAGAGCTGTCTCTCTTGATATTGTTTTCTTGTTGCAAAGGAGGAAGCCCCAGGTCTTCCCTGAGAAATGAGTGGGTGAGGAGCTGGTGTTGCAGACGAAAAGTAGGCCTTTTGATCAATGGCCCATGAAACAAGATAACTGGGCCAATTCTACACCAGCTGGTACTTGCATATCTCTGGTCCAGCACAGTACCTGCAAACTTCACAGGGGGTATTATTCATTTACTTGGACTCATTATTTCCATACTAGGAACTAGGCTGGGGTGCTGTATTGTCTGGCTTTCCTTTCCTTGTAGGAATGCGATGCTGCTTGTTCCTTTAATATTCAGAGAAGCATGTGACTGGTGCTAAAAATAGTAATGAATAATCATGACTTTAAAGCCAAAGAAAACAAAGAGAGAATCTGGGAACGCTGAGTATGTAAGTCTTCTTATTTGGCTGGTATTTGCTTGGCCTTTTTATTTGCAATCAAATAAAACTTTGATAGATAGGTTTTCAGCTAAGCTGACTTTATCTGGAAGGCCAACAAGCTTTCCAAACAAAACAGTTTTTTTAATTAGATCATAAAGCTTTCTCCTCAGGATGAAGCAATATTAGATGGTCAAGGCTTAGTCTGCACAATCTGACATTATCAGAGTCCAAAAACATCCGGGGCTTCTCAGCGTTTGTTTTTCTATGGGGTTCAGGGCTGTCTCAGCTGGAGGCATTGGGTCATTCAGATACTGCAAAGTAGAAGTAGAGCTGATGTAAAAAAATATATATATCCTGGCACTCCTTCTTCATATTCTTTTCCCATTCTGTGGAATGGGAGGAATCCATTAACATCACTCTTCTGCTGGAGCTGTATTTCAGCTCCATCTGTTTTGGTGGCTAGGAGGTGATTAGCACAGAGGAGAAAACTTAAGAACAAAACAAGTTGCTCTTGGCAAAGCCCTCCAAGCATGAGTGTTATAAATGCTGGAGACAATTTACTACCTGTTTTTGGTGAAAATCTTAACAAGTGAATAGCAGGGCCATAGAGCCACAGAAAAGGAGAGGGATGGTTCTGCAGGAGTTTTGTGCTGAAGTGCAAGCAAGTGTATGGAGCCTACATTACAGTATTTAACATCACCAATGCCTCAGAGGTCAAGCCTCTCATCAGCTAATTATAAGCATCCTCTCTTGCTCTGGAAATTGCACAGCTGCCAAGTGTGACTCTGGAGCCCTGCTGCCCATGCAACAGAGGTCTGGAGATTTGTCTCTCACAGCCTGCAGTCCCACCCCTGCCCCTTCTCTTACAAGGCTAGGTCTTCTTTTTATTTTAATTCTTAAATTTCTTTAATGGAATTGTTTTATATTATTATATATGAATAATATTGTTATTATACTGCTTCACTATGTATTTTAGTTATATTCAGAGACATGAAGACTGCTGGTGATCAACCATATGAACAGCTGAGGGAATAAGGCACACTGAAGGAGTACCCTGAAACATGTGCTGTAGTGGTTCCTCATGTGTGCCTGTAACTTGTCTGTTCTGGCCAGAAGATAAGTGTTTGTCACAGTAAAATTAAGCCCTTGGTAATGTCAAAAACAATCTCACTAGATGTTTGTGGAATTTGGGCTTCTAACTCACAGAGGATGGATCTGCACCAGACACTGAATGACACAAAAGAGACCTGAAGCATGCCAGCTCAAGCTCATCTATTCATAAACAGTGCCTTTATTCAGAGCTGTGTGTTTGGAGCCAAAATCAAGGTAGTTGCTCTACAGAAATGTTACATCCCATCACGTACGACCTAGTAGTTTAGACACTGCTTAGCACCGGTGTGGTGGCATCACCAATAACTCTGAATTTCTGCTCCCTCAGACGTATCTGTCTTCTGTTCCAGCAGTTTATGGAGACCAATGTAAGCAAGTGAGGAGCCTGCAACATGCTGCTGTTCAGCAGTTGGTAAAGGTATCTATTTAAAGCCTTAATGCTACTTCTGGAATAAATGAAACTGCTTTAGAAGGCAGGTTGAATTTTGAGAGTAGTTAAATTAAGCATAAAAGAAATTTGTAACATACACGTAGATCCAGAGCAACAGGTATAGCACCTTAAAAGCTGTTGCAACCTCTTTCAGATTCTTTTAGAAATACCAGAAATGAACTTCAGAAAATTCAACCTAGAAACTTGAGCTAGTGCAAACAGTGAAACTGGACTACCCTTTACATTGACCAGAAGCCTGTTATGCCTTTTTATATTTTTAACCTAAGAAGTTCCACTACGGAAGAAAGATGAAAACAGTGCAGTTAGACCAGAAACTCGTATTTTAGGTGACTTTATTTTAATTCTAGTCTTCCTCTCACTTGCTTGAAGTCAAGAGATACTGGTTAGGTTTTTCTTTTTTACCTCTTGCAATCATAGGAAGTTGTCTTGTAATCTCCCAATTCCTTGCATACTGTTTTTCACCAGAGGTAGAGTTGAGGTTTCTGTAGTATGTACAATCAACAGTCAGACATAAATGAGAGTTCCTGAGTATTTAGCCTGTTTAAATATCCTATGACATTTCTTTGCTGAACTGTGTAAATGAAAAGCCAACATCCAGTATTTCTTCACCCTGATGATCTGATGTTTGCCAAGCACTTTGCATCATCCTAGCCGGACTCTTCAAGAGAAATCAGTGTGGTTCAATGCCTCAGTGTGGTCACTGTGCAAGGGCGCTGGGAGAGTGTTGCTGTGGGATGGGATTATGTTCACACTCATTATAATGACCTCTCTGCAGCACTGCTTGGGAGATGCTGTTGCACTGTTTCAGTTCTGAAGTTGGTTTGGCAGTAGATCAAAAAACCTAAATATTTACTCCACTGAACATGTAAATGTTAGCACTTGTTCAATATTAGCAGTAGAGGTTCTCAGACCTCTCTGAAAGTCATTTGTAGACACTGAGTTCAAACTGTGGTCCAGCCTACATCCTAACTGGAAATGTGGTGTGTATTTCCACCCCCCCCCCCCCCATTTTCATATTTTGTGGGATTATCTCCTAATATTCACAGATCATTTATTTTCCTGTGTTCTGACCTTACCCCACTGCCTTTGCTCAGGAAGCCCCATCTTGCCAAGGAGAAGACTCACCACTGCTGTGTCTAAAGTCATCAGGTCCTTCAGCCTAGTCCAGCGGACAGGAAAGATACTTATCACTGCGTTCTGGGAGCTCAGGATACCAGAGCTCTTGTCCTGACGTAACCCATCTGTCAGCAGGGGTCACAGTGTACTGGTTCAGTTCAGAAAATGAGTTTAGGGAAAGAATTCAAATAAGCACTTTTGTGAGCTGCCTCTTCAATTAGCAGAGAAAAAAAGCTGTTTTTGTAACAGTACTGTGGTATGTTGCTACCTTCTGAACACCTTCTGGAAAAGCCGGTCTCTCTCCATTGATTGTGAAGGACTAGAAACTAAAAATAAAGGATTTATGGATAAGCTGCATTTTTCTAAGCAGGGAAAGTTAAGATCAGCACTAGAAAGACAATGTACTTTCTTGTTGGTCTATGTCACTAGAAATACCAGCTTTTAATAATGCCATTAAATAATACAGATCTCTGAGTTGTTTGATGATACTCATCACAGCTGTAAGTACTTCTTATCTTTTCTTGGCAATTGTTTGTTATTCTTGTAAACAGCCACTGCTAGATCTAATCAGGTTTAAACATCTAAATCATACAAATGTAAGAACTGCAGTCTAGAGAAAGGGGAATTTTAATGTAAACTAATGCTCACAGAAAGGTGCAATTGTCATATGGCTTTGCTTTTGTATCTGAAATATATGGCAAGCAACAGCATGAGGGAGGCATTTCCATAGAAGCATCTCTTACAAGTGTTGTCCTCAAATTACTCCTATGAGTCAGTAGAAGAGACATGTTTAAGGAAATGATCAAAATTGCAAATGGCTTTGTACATCTGTTTATTTTGGGCTATTTAAAAGCATAGTAAGCTTTGTATTTAACTGCATTCTTCACATAGTACTGTAATTATTGGCTATACCCATTATTTTTTTCCTCTCTTCCTTGCCTTCTTTGAACTTCTAACTTTTAAACTTTCATTTATTATTACCTTTATTTTGTTTTCCTACAAACGTTTGGGTTTACAAAAAAGCTTTGCTGGGGCTT
Organism: Pomatostomus ruficeps; assembly: GCA_013400735.1. NCBI lineage: Eukaryota > Metazoa > Chordata > Aves > Passeriformes > Timaliidae > Pomatostomus > Pomatostomus ruficeps. The sequence goes on along the minus strand of VYZT01033074.1, from coordinate 50,471 downwards.
GCTATTATTAGGATGCAGAATTTCATACATGGGCACTCAGTATCCTCAGAGTGATACACGTCTGATCTGGGCAACCATTTTCTGACCACAAGGTTAATAAAAAAAATACATTTCTAATTTATTACATTTCCTTTGTAGTCTTACTGACCAAGCAATTAGTATTTGGTGTTAAACATACAAAATTTGATATGCTGATTACTATTGAAATTTTTGGTCACTTCTCATTGTATGAAGGACAACTGGGTTAACTAAATGAGGTGCATCTTGAGGCCCCTGACAGATGGCTGTCACTGCTCCAAAGCCAGTTCTGCTGTGGAGTTGCTTGGGTTATCAACTCCTAATCTCTTCAAGGGAAAATTATCTCAAGTAGCTCTTGACCCCAGTAGTTGCTCTTCCAGTGACCCTGTCCATAAGTGTTTGCATGGTTAGAAGAGAATGTACAGTCAAGCCTTACTGGCAGTTACCCATGAACTAAACTTTCTGAGCTCACAGCCCACAAATCTTTCCTCTTTTTTGAACAGCACTGCAATTTTCAGTCCAAGAACCTTTCCTTCAGAAGTTTTATTGTTATAAAATGTATGAATCACAAAGAGTCTTGGTGAATCAGCATTCTTTAATAAGCTGAAGGTCCTAAACACCTATCTCCATCCCTAACCTCCTTTCCTGACTCCTTGGGTTTTATGGAATACTTCAGAAGAGCAACTTGAGTGATCTGCTCCCATGTCTCTTGAAGTGCTCAGATGACAAACCCCTGAATGTATGGCCAATAAGACACTGAATTATTATGTTGTTCCATGAAGCTGTGATGATCATCTTGACGTACCTGGTTTCCATTCCAAGTTCCTGATTACCTTTATGTGCACTATTGCTGAATACAAATCCATGTTTACTGTGTTGGCCTTCTACAAAATATAAGTAATACATTACACAAGATCTTTTGTATCAAATGTAAAAAACCCAAAGTTATCTGAAAGGCTTAACGGTGGAGGGATTTAGAGTTGTTTCCTTCTTCTCAGAATTCCTGAGAGCTGATATACTGGTTTTCCTACCCAGTGATTTCTGCATGAGACAAGGATCAAGTTGTGCTGGCAAGCCTGACCAAGTTTCCAGGAAAGCTGGGAGGACTTTCCTATGAGCTTTTCCACTTTCTGGTTTTATATTCAAGGTCTATGGAGTGGTTTCCTCCTCCTTGGAGGAGGAAAGGCCTCTGTCCTGGCCTTTTCATTTCAGAGTGGGCATAGGAGACCTGGCTGCAGGTTTAGCAGCCATCCTGAGCTGGCTCTGATGGCTGTGACACTGGGTGTGAGCAGTGTCCTGATCTGAGCAGGCACCTTCCAGAGGTGCGAGCTGTGTGACTTGGCACAAGATGAAGGCTCCACAAGGGAAGGCTACGCCAGCTGCTCTGCGTGACACACTTCAATAAAATTTCTCTGCTCTCAGGTAAGAAAGTATTATTTACTGTAATGACTGAAAGCATGCCCCATTTTGCTTCTCAGGCATTTTTTCTCAGGAAACACTGGTTTTTATGCAATTGCATTGGGTGAATACTGGTAAGTTCCATGCTGCACATGCAAGCCCAGATCCAGTGTGCTCTTACATGCTATTGTGTGATGCAATGACAGCTGAGGAGATGACATGCTCTATAGGGTAGTTCTTACCTTCAAGATCTACTGAAGAAAGGGAATTTAAGAATGGATTTTTTTATGAGGTATTACTATGTCCAAAAGCCTAGAACCTGAAAAGGCTCACGAGTGTAAAACAGAACAAATCCTCCATACAAGCCTTTTCTGTTTGTGAAAATGATAGGTGTGTATTTTGTTTTTAAACAGCAGATAATTTGTTTTTGCTTATACCCCTAGGCAGGGAGGATCTACTCCAAACTGTGCCTTAGTGGATTTCTTAAATATGCCTCAAATGGTCTCTTCCTTTCTTTGCCACTAAAATAAATGTGTCCTGTGACACATTTATTTTAGTAAATAAATGTGTCACAGGACATCTGTGTATCTGTATCCTCTTGAGCGTATCTGTGTCCTCTTGAGCGCCTGTCAATGGTGCATCTTTGAGGGAAAAAAAAAATAAAGACTTCTCTTCCAGGGGGAAAAGACAGGGCAGCAATTAGGGTCAGGAGTGTGGGAATATATAAACCACTCCTGAACTGGGTATAGTGCACTGGGGAGGCTGGTCATTTGAGAGAAGAAATTCTGTAAAAAAGTCAGAGGGAATGTGGGTCAGATGGTTTAAATGGCTGCCAGCCCAGGAGGGAGATACCAAGACTGAAAAGAGCAAGCATAGCGTGTTATCCATGAAAGCAGGGACAAAACAGTGACCAAAACAGTGCAGGTATGTTATAGTGTTCAAGACCTCAGAAAAAAAATTGAGACAAGAATTATGAACACATGGAGGTTGATAAAACAGAAAGTTAGGTGCAGGTGGGATGCGTTAACCCATAAATGTTTTGAATAAAAAAATTTGTTTTTCTAGTCCTGCTGAATTCCTTATCTGTGTTCCTGTGAAACTATGAATATATTCTCAGCAAAAAGTAATACCTAAATCTGGAGATGTATTAGTGTGAGAAGTGTGATGCTGGTGAAAAGGTATGTGACAGACATGTATCAGTCACTTGGTATTGGTCCTGAGTATCATACCAAAAAACTACATGAGGACTGCAATACTAGAAATCAGTCTAAATATGTATACAAAATGAGTGGTAGGCTGTCGCACTGTATGGACACAAAGAAAACACATGTAGCCGACCAGGTCGAGGAGCCAAAAGAGAGAGGGCAGAACCCTCTGACCTTTATTTATATGTTCTTAGAAATCACCGTGGATTGGAGGTAGAAATTACCACCTCTCAATCACACTGGTCAAAGGAAAAATCCATCACATGTCTCCGCCTAGGAGAATGGAATGAAAACAACAAGGACAGTTAGCAAAAACATGGCCATGTTTACAACAGCATGCGTGAGAAAGTACTACAGCAAAGAGAAACATTGAAGAACTGCAAAACTCAGGACAACAGTAGGCAAGAATATTAGCAGTCAACCATTGTCTGCTTTAGCCAGAGAAGGGAGAGTCATTTAGGAGGGGAATAGTAGGGAAAGTAGCAGGGAGAGTAGTTTACCTAGCCATTTCTGGTGCCCTGCTTTCTATAGTGTGGAAGGAGTCATCTTCTGGTGCTAGAAACTCTATTGTAGCTCTAATACCACATTTTAACTCCTTGAATCTCAGGCCAAAGCTAAAATTCTTCTAGTGAAGCTTGTTCTGACTGATAGAGTTAATATTATGGCAGAAATGTCATTAGTATCCAGACTGTTCTAATTTAGAACAGAAAAAATAAAGATAAGATAGAGGTTATCTCACAAAACACATCTTGCAATTCCTGCAAACCAAACCCACAAAAAAACTATGCATTTTCTTATCTGTGAAGAATTTACTATATCACCAGGATCTATGGACTAGACTAAGCATCTGCAAGTTACACCCTGAACCTCCAGGCCTGTGAGCTTTCATTCCTATTGACAAGTTGTAAACCCTTTGAGGAGGATGAGATCTGCACATCTCACCCTGTTCACTAGGACTGGTTCATGTTTCTGTGTGGCAAGAGATCACAGTACAGCTGGATTTGCTGGTGGCTGGGGGTGAGGACCAGCTCCTACACCAACAGCAGAGAGCACCTCAGCCTCCTTCCCCTCTATCCCTCTGCGTGCCTCGCCTGGCAAACCACAGTTTGCATGCCTGTCCTTGCAGACCACAGCCCCACAGTCAATGTGCGGTTATGGGGCTTAGTGCCCCTGCTGTGCCATTCCTCCTCATCACCGAGCTGTGAACCCCAGTTTGTTCCCAGAGGATGGTGTCCCTTGGCAGGTGCTGGGACAGCTGCATAGCTTGGGCAGCACTGACGTGCTGGGCTGCTCCTGCATCCTTTGGAGCAGCAGCCTCCTGCTGCACCTGGAGCAGTGTGAGTCCTGTGGCTGCTCCCACACACAACGAATTCCCTTCTCTTGGCAGTGCCAGAGAGCTGCAGTTGATGTACTCAGGCTGCTCTGGGAGTGGGCGAAGCATGGGCAAAAGGAGGAGGAAGGGGTTTGGTGGTGGAGTTCTCTGTGTTGATGGTGCTCTGGGGGCTCCAGTTCAAAGCAAGCATCCCAGCTAGGACTGTGGCTACAGCAGGAAGGTTTCCACCATTTCCTTGAAGATTGCATAAGCCCAAGTATCGTTTCACATGGTGGCAACAGGAGCTGGGGTGCTGCAGGCAGCCTGACCTGGAGACCAAGGGGCCACTGGGAGTCAGAGGAAGCTGCCCCACTGGTGGAGATGATATGATGCTGTCACCTGAGTGAAGGGTGGCGCATTTTGGAGACTTCAGCAGGAAGTTTGTCAGCCATCTCAAACTGGCCACCCCAATGTTCCTGTGCTTACTGACCTGGATAAAACTGTTACTAAACCACTTCTTTTAAGAAAGTATTTCAAGGACAGAAAATTCTCAAACATGGTTGTTCAAATGGGCATCTCCCTATCCTCCCTTTCAGAGAACAATTCCGGACCACCTGAAACAGGAAACTTTAAAACAAAGATTGCAGAGATGTGTCAGTATCTCACGTAAGGTATGGTACCTGTTCCAGGCTACATTATCTTGTCCTTCAGTAGAAATTTCTCTTAGTCATTTATAGCTAACTTAATCTTACATCTTCAACATACATCTTCAACAGATGGATTCCCTTTAATGTGAAATGCACTATGCAAACATCAGATATTACTACACTATTATCAGGCATAATTAGCCTCCTGTATTTTGTTTACAGATTACACTAGACATGCTGAAAACTGTTCTATATGCCTCCTGAAGAGATCATGATGGCTTTGCATTAGTGCCATTTTATGGTCTGCTTTAATTTTTCAAAATGCAAGACCAGTAGTTGAATCTGCCACATAATAAATACAACATCTTTCAGAAATGGTGGGACTTAAAGAGTCAGTGACTTTCCACAGGAAATACCAGTATGTCAGCAAAAGAGAAACAATAGCATGCTTGATATTACAAATAAATTGTTTGTAAAAGCTATTTCTCCTTCTGCGTGTTACCCTTGGCTGTGATGGTTTGCTGCCTTCATCTCTGTAATATCCAGCTACATAAGAGAGCTTCCAGCTTTGGAAGCAAGTGCATGACATCACACACATGAAAGACACACTGCAGCTGATAACAATGTTTACGTAGACTATTTCTACCTGTAGAAGGGGAGTTGGATCGAGCCTTTTGCACCTGTTTGGTGCAACCATACTGTAAACTCTACTGGAAATCTTGGCAGTTTGTTGTGTTCCTGTTTTCCCATTTTCCAGGGCTTGTATTCCATGACACTATTTATTGACTCCTGAGAAATAGCCTTGTGTTTCCCAAGGCACCACATCTAGAAACTGATGCTCAGTTGCTGCCAGGACCCTGCTGTGCACCTGCTGGAGTGTGTGTTTATCATCCTTGCAGGAGCAGGGATATGTCCAGGTCCCTGAGTGCAGGTGGGCAGCTCTGTCTCATCCGTATCCCCACCACTGCTTGTCTCCGCAGGCTGCGGTTCACAGTGAGTGCCACAGACAGGCTTTCATCCCATGCACAGTGTTCCCTATTGCCTTTAACGCACCTGGGCTGGAAGACAATCCTGGCTGTTATTCCTGATGCTAAGTTTCAGTGAAAAGAACGGCCGCAAGCATGGAACAATTAAATCTGATCAAGGGCTTCAGTCTGTGGAAAAGTCATACATAATAATTATCCTGAAATGTCTGCTTTGACTATCTCTGAATATCCCAAGCTCTATACTTCATCCTTTTTTATTTTATTCAACAGTACTTTTCAAATAAAGAACCAAACTCACATAATAATGAAACAATATGCTCTGTGGCATATGACATGTGCAAACCCTTGCTGTGACAGACAGGGGAGAAGGCTGGTAAGTCAAATCTTGTTTCCTTGAACCAGTAACAGTTTACAACGCCTGTGGAGACAGAGCTGATAAAAAAATAGCAGACCAATCCAAGCATGGTGTGAGGATCAAGGACAGCACGTAACATATTGTAAATGGGCTATACATTATTTATATAAATTAGCATAAAGTTACAGTTTTACAACTCTGAAAGTCTTGAGTTACACATCAGCTGTAACAGAAGCACCTCTTTAAATCTTAATATATGCAAAATGACACTTGTTACCTTCAGGTTCAAAAAAAAAGTTCTTCCAGTACAATTAAGAAGCAATTCTTGTCTTCTCGCTGAACTAATTTATGCTTGTTACTTAAACAAAGAAACAATTTTAAAGTAATGGAATTCATAGGTTTGTAACAGTATAATTTTTATTGAAAGTGCAGAAACTTCAGTGAAGATGCATTAACTGATTAAGACTGTGTTTCTGCAAACTGATAGACATATTTAGCAAGGCTTAAAAACAAGAGCTTAATTAGGTCACATTATGCCAGAAAATTCCAGCTCATCAATAATATTTGGGCCTAAGTTTGAAGAGGCTTCAAAGAACAGTCAAACTGTATAGCCAGTGGTTTATCAGTTAATATTTTAGGGAGGTAAAATTGTATTTTCCTGTGCAGAGGAATTGTTCATAATGTTTTTAAAAGCTAACAAGATCCACTCTATAAAGCAAGAAGATGGTCTTTGCTGTAGTATTTCCTCTTTGGGTTTGAGCAACCAGCCAAAGTTTAGATCTGTTTCCTTTAGGAAAGATAGCTAATGATGTATTCAGATATCCTTGAAGTATCACTGTATTTCCAAGAAATACACAAATTTCTGTTTCATTAATTCATTTTAAGAACAGGACAGAATATTTTGTTGTGAATTTTTGCTGGCATTTTCCTGCCATCACTGAGCCCAAAGGTCTGGATATTTATTTAATACCTTTGAGTTCTGCTTTGTGTAGGAAAAGCTGTTACAGATTCCAGTGCCTTAAGGGGGCTTATAAAAAGGAGGGAGAGGGATTTTTTATGAGCACAGAGTGACAGGACAAGGGGCAATGGTTTTAAACTGGAACAGGGAGGGTCTACATTATATGTTAGGAAGAAATTCTTTCCCCTGAGGGTGGTGAGGCACTGGAAAAGGTTGCCCAGAGAAGCTGTGGATGCCTTATCCCTGGAGGTGTTCAGGGTCAGGTTGGATGGGGCTTTGAGAAACCTGGTCTAATGAAGGGTATCCCGGCCCACAGCAGAGAGGTGGGAACTAGGGAATTTTAAGGTCCCTTCCAACTCAAGCCATTCTATATTCTATGATTTTCCATATAAAGAGATGCAACTGCAATAAAAGCACATCACTTTCTGTTCTTTAAGGAAACAAACAGGAAAAATCCTGGACAAGAGGAAATGCTTTCCGTCTTGGGTTCCTCTTCAGGTTTGCCTTGTGTCTATTACAGCCTTCCTTTGTAAAAGCAAGTATTGGTCTTGTTACTCCCTTAATTACCCTTTATAAAGCTAAAAATATTGGTATAAAAGGTGAACTCTAAACAATTAAAAAGCAGCTACTCCCTGCGTGCCTTGGTCAATATAATGCCTTACACACCTAGATTTACTCTTCTGAGTCAATAGGAACTGTAATTGTGTCAATAGCAGATTTCATATTTTGAAAGTTTACAAGAAACTATATCTTCTTATTCAAGTGAAGTCACTCATTGCATGCATCTTGAAGATGGGAACCTGAAGTCTATAGAAAGCCCTGGGGATAGTATTTTAAAAAAAAAACCCTTGCATTTTTCACATGTGACTTAAGGCTGAGGACTTATATCCAATTTATACTGCAAGGAGAGTGGGAGTGGTTCTTTCATCATGTACAAAGTAATGTTCCCAAGAATAAAATCCTTCAAAAGAATCCACAGTTTTAATGGGTGACAGCAGGACTGTATCAGAACTGTTTATGTGGCATAGGCATCACTGAGAGAAGTTGCAGAGAAACAAGGAGACATTTTTTCTGATGTTTGGCACACTCCTAATTGCAAGATCTCTCAACTATGCAGCAAGACTAGTTTGCCTAATGCAGTAAGAAAATTACTACAGTGCTCACACAGGAAAGGGCCATCCTCGCACCTGACTTGGATTCCTTTCCTAATTATCCTGGCAAGAATGGAATGGAACAGAATAAAATAGATTCAGATGGAAGAGACTTACAATAATAATCTAGTCCAAAGGCCTGACCAGTTTAGGGGTGACCAAAAGTTAAAACATGTTAAGGGCATTGTCCAGGTGTCTCTTAAACACTGACATGCCTGGGGCATTGACCACCTCTCTAGGAAGTCTGATCTGGGGTTTAACCATCCTTTTGATAAAGAAATGCCTCCTAACGTCTGGTCTAAACCTTTCCTGGTGCAGCTTTGAACCATTCCCATGTGTCCTAACCCTGGGTCCCAAGGAGAAGGGATCAGCTCTCTCTCTCTCTCTTTACTTCCCCTCTCAGGCAGCTGCAGAGAGCAATAATGTCAACCCTCAGTGTCCTTTTCTCCTAACTGGACAAACCCAGAGTCCTGAGCAGCTCCTCACAGGACATTACTTCCAGCCTTTCACCGTCTTTGTTGCCCTTCTCCAGACACAAAGACCTTTGTATTAGATGATAATCATGGGTAATTGCTTATGAACTATACATTGAGGAAAGTTACTGTATTTGAGATTTATTAAATACCAGATGGTTTGATTTTGCTGTTAATTTTGCCGATCTAGTTTAATGACCTGTACAGAATTAGTGAGTTGGACAATTAGCTGTATGGAAAGCAAGCTCAAAGAAAAGAGATTTATTCTCTCACCTTATGGCAACAGATCACCTTTAGATAAGTCACCTAGAGTGGTCCAAAAGCTGTTTCATGCATGAAGACTCAGAAAGGAGTACTGTCAAGCATTTTGCAACAATAAGCACAGAACAGTGTCATTGATGAAATAATGAGTGATTTTTCACCTGGAGTTTGAGGTGTTTAATACTTTATTTGGAATGTACATTTTTGTACAGAATTAGTGCATATGGCCTTTGAATGAGTAGCGTGTTCTTGGGAGACTATTTATTTTGTCAAAAATCCTCATTTTATGTCACCTTCAAATCTGCCTTTTTGGCAGAATTCATTTGGGGAGAAGACAAATAACCGTGGCTGTGGAACCTGAGCAGCTGCTCCGTGGGCAGCATGTGGAGGTCAGCAGGCTGTACAACGCAGGTGCAGAGGGAGTGCACAGTGGGAAAGGTGAAATGAAGCTTCTTCTCTCTGTAAATATGCTCAGCTGGCTGACAGTAATTATACTTTCCTGTCCTGCTACCAGCAACACCATGTCCAGTGTCAGCCAAGAGTTAACATATCATGTAGGAAAAAAACAATGAGTTTCTTAAAATTAAGCATATCTTTAAACTGTCTGTGAATAACAAAGGAGTCAACACCGCTTACTTTCCCAAAGCACTTGAGTCTGTAAATTAAGGTTTGCCTAAGAGTGTGAATATTATTACTTATTTAAGAGCTCTCACATTTCCCTTCACTTCTTCTCTTCCTCTTTCCTGTTACTTGTTTGTTGGGAAGATGCTATTTGCATTCATGGTTATGCGTCCGAAGTGGGAGGCAACTGGAGGCTGTGGAATAGAAGATTGGTTGAGAAAGTGAACAGGAGTGGGGAAAGAGGGGCGTGGTGTCAGGGCAAAGTAAGGGAAGAGACTATAAAAAGTGTAAGGAAAGGTTAGCAGGAGGGGAATAATATTGGGTTTCTTTTGTGATTAAAAATTTCTGACCCCAAAGTGTCACCAGGTCTTTGTTTTGGAGATTATTTTTTAATTAATTATCTTAACCTTTAGTTAAACCTTTTAGTTATACACTCCAGACAAGAAGTAAAAGTTTAGAACAGCTATGGTAAGCAAAGTTTAAAAAATTTATCTGGGATTTAGTGGTCAAACAAATGATATGATCCACATTTTTAGCATTCTTGCTGAAATCAAATGCAGGCTACTGTTAGTGTTATTTTTTCGTATGTGCCCTGTTTTAGGCTGTGCCTTGTTGCCTCTGGCCATGCCTCCCCTGGGTGAGGGTCAGAAGCTGTGGTGCCTCGTTGCTGCAGGGCTGAGCAGAACTGCCCCTCCTCTGAACCCCTCACCCCCAACGCCTGGGCTGCAGGCTCCAGGTGAGCCATCCCTTACAGGTCTGTACGTGTTGGGAATGGTGCAGCTTAGTAGCAAAACATCCACTAAATAGATGTTAAAATAAGATACTTCAGGAGCAATAAAAACAATTGTAATAAGTGACTTTAATGGAAAACATAGCTACCATGAAAAATGTGAACAAAATAACCTCCTTAACTCAAGTCCCAAGGATGCATTTGTACTGCCAAAAACTCTTGAGACATGGTGGTAATGAGAATAAACTCATTCTATACTGAAGGAGCTGCTCAGTTATTATAAGACCAAAAGAGGGTTCCTTTTTTCTTTCAAACACTTCTATCCGTCTAAAATTGTTTGCAATATTCATATTAGCTTCATAAAAACTATTTCTCCCGTGTTGAAATATCTATTTTCCTTCGTATGTCTGAAAGCCCTTCCTGTAGTTTTTTCTTTGTGATTCCTTCACTTCCCATTTTAGTTCCCCCTCTCATTCCTGGCATTAGTTCTGGTGAATGCTGTCTCTTTATGACTTTATTCATTAATCAGCTCTGGAAGTATGTTAACTACTCTAACTCCATTAATTTTTTTTGCATACCATTCATGTAAGATGAAGTGCACAGTATTATAATACAGAACTTTGTGTTAGGATCCTGTTTCTTTATACATTAGTGTTTTCTTATTCCTGTCAAAGTAGACTTAGAAGTTATTCTTTACTATTCCCAACTATAGCAGAAATATTGGGAAAAAAGTTCTGTGTTGCAGTAATAGCCACCTAAAGCAGAAGAGTACAGGGTAGCTAAAATCCAATGATTTCTTTCAAAGACAAATTTTTTACGCTTCTTAATGGAAAATAAGCTAATTAGTGAATAACAAAGTCGTAGCACTTATCCTCTGTTCCAAAATCAAAGCATCCTATATAATGCCAGGGTCAAAGTCTGTTATTGTTTCCAAATAAATACCTGTGTACAGCTGTGTACCAATATGGAAGTTCATACTCACAAAACATGTCTGACTGGGTGTTTTCATCAATAAACTTCACTGTTACAATATTTACAGGCAGAATACTTTTCAGACAATAGATAAAGCCAGGACTTAAATTTTTCCATGTACCTACACAAAGAAGGAAAATGTTCTTCAGCTAAATGGGCATAAGTCCTTAACCAAATAATTCTTCTGGCTATAATTCCTATTGAAATCAGCACTGGCCTCTCTTTAATAATCAGGGCTTTGTGTTTTACATATCCATAAGAGGGAAGGCTGATTTACACTCATGTTGTTCCCAAATGTAGACAACTAGATTTGTTCAAGGTTTCTAAACAAGATAAAATCGACACTGTTGTTTTCAAATGATGGAAACAATACTTGTTCTCTTCAGTAAAGAGCCATATAAATGTTTTCTTGATTCCTACCCTTTTGAATGTACATTGTGTAGGTGTGCATTTTTGGGATTTGTGGAATATTGAAAATTAATTTAAAATGTAAGAGAGAGAGAGTTTCTCTCCTGATGTTAGCTCAGAGCCATGCTCATGCACGCTGTCTTTTGAAGCTGTGTCTTCTAAAAGAGCAAACCTCATCATGCGAGTATTACTGTTAGTGAATATGTATCTTGGATTGCACTGACACCTTTGCAGGATAAAAGGCCAGTTCTTTTACTTCCCTTTAATTATTTTTTTTAGTTGTGACTTAGGTGCACTTGGTTTACTGTACCAAGGCCTGTGTCTTAAAGATGGATGGGGTTGATGCTTGCACAGCAGGTATCCCTTATGTGGGGGAGATCTGTAACGGAGCTTGTAGCACAGATCTCTGTTATGTAGATATGTTTCTTGTCTGTGTCATAACTTCTTGCAACATATAACAGTGACTGGACAGAGTCCACCTCTCACAGAATTTGCATATGCTAGGAATTTTTTCTTATTCTGTGTTTAAGACATTTTCTGTTTTTGCACTTCCTGCTAAATGCTGGACTATCACAGGTACCATTCCAAATAGCTGCAGAGTAATCCAGCACCTTTGTTAGAGGAAACCAAGATCCCTGAAATTTGCTTGCTTGCTTTGCTTCAGTAAGTGTTACCTACACAAAATATTTTTTCAAATGAGGTCAGTTGCTTCAAAGTAAACTCTAAAGTGGGAAGATAGAGCATTGCCTTATACTTCCCAAGCAGCAGCAGCATCTTTTGAATGTGTGCCAGATGCATGACAAGCACTCTGGACTATCACTCTGACTACCCTGGTGTTCTGGGAAGAACATCAGCCTCCTCTCCTCTGATTTTGAATGAAGGGAAGACATCTGGGACAAATAACATCCACCTTCATCCCTTGTGATAAGCTTCTTATGGATGCTTTTGCGAAGTGACTCTGCAGAAGATTCACCCTAGACTTCCAAAGACATACTGTAGAAGGTCTGTCTTTGTGTAACTGACTGTTTATTCTTTCCTAAAGTTTTTTTTTTTTTTAGTACAATGGGTATAATATAGAATTTTTCTCTTTCTAAAATTTTAACTTGGTCAACACTTAGAATTGTGCTTAGCAAATGGAATGAACGATGTTGGAATAAAAACTCTGCAGAAGACATCACCACAGTCTGGTTGATCCATGACAGGGTACTTGAAATGTACACCTCTCATACCTTCCCACTCAGAAGAGCTGGATTTCACAAACAGTGGCTCAGAAGAGAATAAGGCACAACTCAAAGAAATACAAGTATTCCCAATTAAAAGATTCACCTGATTTCCTACATGTAAGTCATCAATTAAAACCTACTATTTTTAGGATGTTAAAGTACACTTCTGTTAGGAAAACTGAGCCTCTGAACCACCAAGGTAGACCTTAGCTCCATTTTCCATTGCTTCTTTCCACTTTTGGACAGTTCTCCACTTCTCACAGAAGAGAAATTGGTTTCCTTTCCATCTTTTCCACCTCTATGCAAACTGCAAATGGGGACAGCGAGGCAGGGCTGGTGCTTCCATCCTCGGGCTACACCACCAGCCCTGCCCAGTATAGTGTGGGCAGTGGGGTCGACACCAGCAGAGCCACTGCAGGCAGGAGAGGTGCTTGGTGGTTCTGCTGCCAGGATGTGATGCTGCACTCGGGGCTGCAGAGGCTTTCATGGTCACTGCTTATTAAACACTTCTGATGCCGGCTCAGGAGAAGGGGAAGTTGTGACTCACCGCTCCAAAGGCGGGGCATCTCCAAGGGACTGAAAGGTGCAAAAAGCAAGAGTTTTATTTTACTGAGTTACTAAGTCACTAAGCTGCTGGGAGATATGGCTGCATACAAGCAGACAAAGCAGATCTGCTGGTTAGACAGCTAGTTTACAGCTTCTTTTCTCAGTATAAATTGCCAACCGAAACAGAAAATATTCAAAGGTAATAAAGCTGCAGTGCCTAATGCAGCACCCCTCTCCCCCATACAGCTCCCTGTTAAGATCAGCAGTAGAACAGACAGCAATGCTTTGTCTAATCTATAGTACCACACCGTTTTATTGAATAACATATCTATTTATCATCTATTCGTCTTCATCTGTAGCGCTCCGAATGCGATTATCAAAGGTGTCCTTACACCTTTAAATCTACTTTGGAAGTAGAGCCACAGCCAAAATGCTAATGAGCTTGCCTTAATTGTAAACATTGAGCACTGATAAGAATGAAACTCCATCCTCTGTTCTAAGAAGTTCTTACGTGTTTCCTACTTACAGCGCTTTTTATCTGATTCTCCTTCACTTCTGTTCTTAGGCAGATTAATAGGCACCTGAACAGACAAATAACAGTACTACATCTCCTTCACACCCTTTTGACAGACTTTTGAGACTGCAAAATATTTTTGGAAAATTATTATTGGAAAAAAGATTACTGAATGATCAGGTGGACGGCAATTTTTCAGACTGGAACAATTTGTTCCCCAGCACTCACATGAACACATTTGTAACTTGTACTTAAATGCTGATGGGACATTTTTTGGAATGTGATAAGTGTGAAATAGTCCGTACTTTTATCAGTGTTGGTTGCTGCCCACTCCTGCAAAAAAAGTTTTATTGTGATCATTAAGTTGCAGGTAGGCAGTGCCTCTGGACTGTAAAATAGGAATGTTAGTGTGCAGTGATGAAAGCAAACTTTGCTCAACACCTGTCTATATATATTGCAGGTTTCAGCGGCTGCCCAGCTGACCCATTCACTCTATTGTCTGGGAATTAAGTCGTGGTAAGTAAGAACAACTAAGACTGAGTTTTCTTTTCTTCTTTTTTGAACTTTTTTAGCTTGCAAATCTAAAACTCTGGCAGTTCAAGGAATGGCAACAGAGAGGTAATGTGGGGTACTGGAGTGGCATGTGAAATGTCATCCTCTTGTTAACATTTTCACCTTGTTTTTCTTTAACTGCATCTATATTTTGAGAAAGTGATATAAAAATCATAATTCTGAAAACACACTGTGCTTTTTTTCTGCAATTAGCTAGGTTTATTTTTATGAAATATGATAAGGAAAAAAGTATTTTGTTAGCAGCTGCCAACATCCCCCCACCGAAAAACTGCCTGTAGCAAAAGAATGTATTGGTTTAACTATTATTTGGATTGAAAAGAAGTGAGATTTTAAGTCATAATTATCAGTGGTATTGGATACTGGAAAATGTCTAGGATAGGATTAATGAAACATTGGAAGGAAATACAGTCAGTTCGTGTGTTAGCATAGATCTTGTGTAAAGCCTGTGTGCCTCACGATGGCCGTGTCAGGCTATTCTTGATGGAAACATTTTCTTATGCTAATTTGGTTTGATACACGGAGGTAAAAGGAATACATTAGAGTCTAATGTAGTTTGCTCAACTAATGTGGCACTAGGCAGAAATCAACTGGTTTCTCAGTAACTTTTATTATCAGCTCTTCCATTAGATCAGTAAGTATTTTTAATGTTATTTCCCCCCCCACCCCCCTTTATTCTTTACTATGTATTTTGTCTTTGGCATGGGGTAGATCTGTTCTATTTCCTGGTGGGGATATTGATTTTCTTGCCATTTTATTCTGAAAAGGTAATTGTTTTATTTAAATACCTACTAGGCATTTCAAGTAGTTCACTGGTATTTCCTGGCTCTGGCTCCTCCGTGGTAGTGTCCAGTGCTTTACTTGGCTGTGAATTCAAAAATTAATCTTTGGGATTTGTTCTCTTTCTGCACATACCTAGATATTAGTTCTCTTCGCTAGTTTGTTTTATGTGGTTTTTTATGTTATGTGTAAGATTCAGGCTTATGAACAATGAGCCTTGCAGATCCATAGGAATAAAAAATGAGCAGAGTGCTCTGTTTTTGTAGCTTTCACAGATCTCTTTTTTCCTTTACCACTGCATGAGTTGAAAGTTTACATCCTGGCTAAGCCTGCTGACTTATTCAAAGAAAAAGCCCCAAGGAAGTGGCTCATGCCAGAGCAAAGACAAGAGTTGCGCCTAGCAAGGCTGAATCACTGCTGGTGTTTATTTAAGTTCTTACTGATTTTGTTGTACCTGGGGCTTTGTGGCTTCCAAGGAACAAGTTCTGGGGCAAAACTACCAGCTCATGTAAAGCTACTGACTGAATTTTTGCTGGCTGAGGAGCTTTCTTTTCCTGTCTCTAATAATATGCTTCTATGTCAGAAATGGTACATTTTGAGGGGAAAAAGACTATATTTCTTCAAACTATGTATAAGAAAGGCTGCTGTGTAGCTTGATATTTATTCCTATGAAGCATGTGTGGTAAATATTCATGTTTACTAGGTCATTTATTTGGATATCATCTTAGGTGATAAATTGCTTTTTAACATCAAAACTGTAGGGCTGTGATGAATGATAAAGAAGTGATGTATTTTTGTAGAAAAGCTGAGAGAGGAGGGAGAGGGAGAGAGAGAGAATGGGGAAAGTCTGGCTGAACCCAAGATCTGATATGGAGCTGCTTAAGCAACCTGTAGGTGCATGTATGGTCATGTTGGTGGTTGCTGTAGTTATTACCGGTTGGTTTTGAAAATAGTGCTCTTTTCTTCCATACTTTTTATTTCATCTTGGGTTGACTGGGTCTGTTCCCCAGGAGTGAGATTTCTTTAAAGCTTACTGCTCTGTAGCTCTTATGTCAGGCACAATGTGGCCTTTCGCTGAGCTGTCATGGGTGGAGAGGTACAAACAATACTGGCCGGGCACACACAGGTGTGTTCATTTTCTCTGTGTTAAGTCCAGCAACACAAATACATTGACAACTGTTTCTGATTTAAAATTGCAAAGCACAGAGAGTGCAGCTCTGCAACAGAGGCAAAGCTGTTACAGCCCAGTGAGTCACTGAGGAATGCAATACAGGGCAACTGCATGACACCTAGTGCTGCTTAGATAATTCCCCAGAAACTTTAACTCTTTGAAATGCCGTAGTGAGAAAGTATGGATATAAAAACCACAGGAGCCCACTTTGGCTCTGAGTTTTTCTCTTTCACATTTTATTTCAGAATTTGAATGCCATTGATTTTTTTTCCATCTATCTCCCTCTTAGGAGGGGGAGGGTTCCGTTTCTTTTGAAGTTGGAAAGGATGTCACACACGGTTAGCATTTTCCAAAGGCAAGGAAAGACTATACTCACAACGCAAGAAGCACACAGGATGGTGTGAGAGGATTTGCCACGAGGTTCACCGAAACAGACTGGATTACATCTTGCACAGGCATTAGTTTTCAGACCTTTGCAATATGCATAGCATATTGTGACCTCCCACTTTCAGGAGGAAATTAGCTCCCATTTCAATACCGCTCCCAAGAGGTGGATATCCAAAGCACCAATGCGTATCCTGATGTGAGCTCCATGATTTCACCCTGGGTGCAGGCACCCTGGCTGGTGTCCTGCCAGCCAGAGCAGGAACCAGACGCACAGCACTGAGACACCTGGGCTGGCACAGGGGTGGGCAGAGCTCATCACTCCAGCATCTCATCCAGCAATTGTGGCTATCCTGCCTTTGGACCTGGACCGGTGCGTCCAGCTGAACGCAGCAAGTTGCTGCAGTGTGTGTTGTCATCGGCCCATTCTCTAATATGTTCCTTTGCATGCAGTTGTCTTTGGTGCTCAAAAGCAAACCAATATTAGGGTTTCCTTTGTCATTTCTACCTTGCGTCAGCAGTGTTGGTCTTTTCTACCACACCTGACGTCAGCCTTTCCAAAGGCGCGTGTGAGCTGCCAGGGAGCAATGCAGTCCCTTTGCCACTCCACTGCTCTGCTCCTCTGCAGCACACAGATTGTCTTCTGAGTATTTCCTCAAGGTGTTAACGCCTGTATTTGGGCCAAGGAAGGATCTTTTAAAGGGAAAACTATAGAATGTAGATTATCTTTGTAGCACAGTGATTAATTAACAGTAAATAGCTGTGGCTAGGACTCCAGCAAAGAGAGTATCAGGTGTGTCTCCACTATCTTCTCAGCTGTTCCTCTTAACAAGAGCTGGGATCTGGGAACTGACAGCTTTGGTAGCACTTCAAGGATAATTCTGCTCGCATCAGTCCTTGATACCACTCACACAGCATGGGCTGTTCTGGTAATACCTCTGGCAAACCCAAATGCTCAAGGCAAATGCTGTAAAGCCCTCCAGTATTCAAGTCTACCTTCTCAAATCAGAGGTTGGCTATGGCTCATGTGAATAACTTTATATACATACCTATAAAAAAACTTCCTCCACAGAGGTGATCAACTCTCATTCTATGATGTTTAATCACATAAAGCAAAACCAACAATAATACGTGATGTACCTGTGGGATCCTGAGCACCTCAGGAGCATGGAAGATGCTTATTATGGAAAAATGCTCTGCCAAATTCTTGTATGGGGAGAGTTTATTTAGGAGACATAGAGGCTGTTTGTCTGCTGAAGTTTTCAAGCTCCAGTTTCTCTATTGAATGCATCATCTCAGTTTCCATACAGTAATCATGCAGGTTGAATCCTTCATTTCCATATTAAGCGTAACAGAAGAGCTGTAGTGCTGATGGCATCTCTAGCAATGGTGGTGTCCAGAATATTCTGTGTCTCCATGGCTGGAATAAGTTACAGCTTCACATCTGACTTTCCAGTATATTTTCGTGATTGCATTTCACCTAAGAATCACTTGTATGGAGCAGTTATTTTTTTAATAGCTCTTTAAATGCTGAACATATATAAATGAAACTTGTTTAACAAGATGGAGGTGTTTTTGCCTGGGTGGGGCTGAAGGTTGTTCTGGCATAGATGAAAATGCGAGAATTTGCTTCAAGCAAATGGGAATCCTTGTTGAAACAAGCAAGAGTAACTTTCTTTCATCTGTTCTAAGATCTTTGTGTATCTTGGGAGCTGCTCTGGGTCTCACACCACAGATAAAGAATGTGAAAAGCATAGTTTTTGCTAAAGGAATTGTAGAATAACTTTTCCTGGTAATGTGGAAGGGGAGATACTCTTTTCTTTGTGGAGTAGCAGAAAACAATACCCACTTCTGTCACAGTAAGACATGAGTGTCTGTGACTTTTCCTTCCCAGCTAAAAGAGGAGGATGTGTGGCTTACTGATGTGGGCAGGGACAAAACATTTTCACCACCAGCTACATAAAGGATTATGATTAAATGAATGATTAATTATACTCCCTTAGAGGGAGTGCTAGCTGCTGGTGAACCTTGTTTATGGAAGCATGACACCAACTCTGACTTCTGGAGGCTGGGCACAGGGACTCTGTTTATGTTTATGAGAGGCATTGGAGGCAAATTTGCTGACCAGTGTTTCAGACATGTAGGTGCCAGATGTGCTGGTCATGGGGCAGCTCTGACTGCAGCACTGACTGACTTGTGTGGCAGAGAGGATGGAAGAGACAGACCTGAAGGTGAGGCTTTCCTGGACAGAGTTCACTTCTCCCATCCTTTCCATCGAGTTTTCGGATGTGCTGGCTGATGAAGTCTGTGAAGGTAGAAGTACTGTGCTACATATTGGCTCATCTCTCCATAGTCACCTTCCCCCTCTTTCATGTCCCTCTCTCTGGCATCTGATATTGGTGAAGTAAACACGTAGGACTTTTCCAGGCTTGGCCTCCTCTTGTGCCTGGACTAGGTATGTCATGTGCTTGCAGCTGTGCTGGCAGGATTTGGCCATGAGATGTCTTACTTTTGAAGTTATTATTCATTAATATTACAGTGCATATAAAACGTGCCCAAAAGTGGTCAGGAAGGAAGAGGTTCAGAGAGAGAGTCTATGTGAGATGGGTGAGCTGGACCTTGCTGCCACCAGCTCATCTTCATGTGCAACATCAGCTGTGAGTTACAGGCAAATACAGACCTGCAAACGGCCACTGTTCTCTAGTTGTCTTCTTGTCCAGGCATTCAGCAAGCTTGAAATCCTGGGCTCTCCACCTTGTCCAGGATTCTTCTCTTCATGTTTCCATGGGAATGAACCAGTAAAGGCAACAGGGCATTGTGTTTAGCATTCGTGACCCAAACTAAGCAGTGCTTTAGGGAAGAATTTTTTTGCTAAAAATATTCTATGTATTGAATTACCAGGTAAAGGTCTGTGCACTGAATTATCAGGCAATTACTTAAATACAGAAGGTGGAAAAAAGCAAAACAGTTCTCTGACTTCTTGCTGAAAGGAGTTAAAATTAATTAAAGAGAAGAAATGCCTACCTTTTGGAAAGCAACCTTGGCTTTTATGACAGTTAAAAGTGTATGAAAATACAGATGTGAGGTGCGAATAATTTTTTAATTGCATACGCTACTAAATAAACTGTGATTTAAAAAATAGTTGAGAAATCCATTTCCCAAATAGATGAATACCTCATAAAGATTAGTAAAAATCTGTGTTCAAGGGAAAATTACTTATATTTCATTTTCATCTCCTTTACTCTTAATCCTTATCATATTTCTCACATACGCTCTTGTAAGGCGAATATTTTGACTGCATGTGCGTTTCAATCAACACTACTTTGTTAGTCACAGATCATGGCTCCGTGGCCGGAGGTAGAAAAGCCTGAAACCAATAACTATATTGGGGACTCTTCCAAACAAAACCAGAACATGGCTGGGAAAGAAGGAGAAAATCACAAAGGTAAAATGCTCGCTAGTGAGTTATAGAGATATATAAGTTTTGGGGATCCTTGGAGAAGATGGAAAGTAATGAAACAATTTTTTGAATGTTCTATTTTATCAGGCAATGTGGCTTCACTTGGAAATAAAGGGGAAATTCAACCTGCATTTTCCACGGTAGCTTTGATAGATGAGACCAGGCCAGAAGAAGAAGACCCATGGGCTCTGCCGGAACTGCAGGACACTGGTGTCAAGTGGTCAGGTAGCTACTTCTCCATAAATAGGTTACCTACATTTTTTCCCATCACTTGTCTCACATTCTTCAAGAGTTAATGGGTATATTATATTTAGTCAGTTAGGAAAAATCTTGAAACCATGCTTCTTACCCTCCTTAAAACACAAGGAGATATAAGGAAAACACTCCAGTACTAGTATACTTAGATCAACAGGCACAGGATGAGTATAAAACCAAGGGTCCATCTCAGATTTCATAAGGCTTTTCTCACATACCAAAAAGGGGGTTTTGCGTGGTAAAAGTAGGTAAACAAAATACCTGCTTCTGCAGTTAAAATGTGATTAAGAACATTCTTTTGGGTTTAATCACACACTGGAGCCACATCACTGTCTTTGTCTCCACTGTCTCTGCTTGTGCACTAGAGTAGCCCAGAGAAAAATTCAGGCAATTATTTTATACATAATGTATTTGTTTTGCAGAACTGGATAGAAAAGGAAAAATCATTCGTGTACTCTACGGGATAGGGAAGTTCATTATGCTACTTGGATTACTCTATATGTTCGTGTGTTCTCTGGATGTACTGAGCTCTGCTTTTCAACTGGTAGGAGGTATGAAAATATCTGAAATATCAAGAATAAACTATGAATAAGGCAGTAAATTTTGTCTGAGACACTTAATTACAATTATCACTCTTCAAGAACATGCTTTGTATGTGTTGAGATATAGATTCAGAAGGAATCTGAATCAGAAGGATCTCTGATTGAACACTGACCTTCATTTGTTTGAAAGGGCCTTTCTGTCTCAAATTCCAAAGAGCTGTTGATGTAGGGGTTATTTGCCCCAATTTCCTAGTAGCTTCCTGTTACTTTAGTGACAGTTTACAAAAATACATCTGTGCATAAATTTGTCCCATTTAAAAGACTTTTTAACAAGGTGAAATAGGAAAATTGTGCTCTTGATCAAAGCATCTAACACTGAAATGTCCCCCAAATCCTTCAAAGATGAAAACTATTGAAATATATTTTTTGCATTTACCTCAAAGTGTTTAATACAGGTGATGGACTTGGTAGCGGTTATCAGAGAAGTATGTGTGCTTCTCTGGTAGTATTTTGCAAACACAGAAAGCTACAGGAACAGAATTAATCAGTATGATTAAAAGCATTTTCCTTAATTCAGTAACCAAAAAATACCAAGTAATAGCATTTAAATCAAGGTATGTGTGGTTTTTTGTCATAGTCTTTCCTCTGATGGCTGTGGCGTTATATCCTTCTCTGCAGAGTTCAGCAGGGCTTATAGTCCCTGAAATGAGAGAATATAAAGTATTCTCTAATAACTGAGAAGCTGAGAGTCCAGGACATGAATCTGGATCCCTGGGCAATATTGTACTTTTTTGGGCTAGCAAGCATGGTTATATGTATCAATTGGCACCTCAGTTACAAACACGTGGATGTATGTATCAATTAAATGGCTGAATGATCTTTAATTAAACACTCTGATAATTTCTATGGACTTCACCTTGTACTTCCTTCACTCTGAGAATATGGTTTTTTATAGGTAAAGCAGCAGGGGACATATTTAAAGATGATTCGGTGCTCTCGAATCCTGTTGCGGGACTGGTGATTGGAGTTCTGGTGACTGTTATGGTCCAGAGCTCCAGTACTTCTTCATCCATTGTGGTCAGCATGGTGTCCTCCACACGTAAGTCTGCTTACAGTGCCTTCCTAGAGATCACTCATAAATCTGGTCTCAGGTGCAAACATTCCCACTTGTGTTCACATTGTAGAAGCTTTGGGTATAAGAATAGAGACTGTATGAAAAGATTTTCATAGTTGTTTTCCCGATGCAAAATCAAATTTTAAAAAGTAATAATAATGGTATTAATATTAGTAGTAACAGTAGTAGTGGAAGTACTAATAATAGTAAGACCACAACTGCAATGAAAATCATTGGAAGCCTTGTCACTGCATGACTTAATTTTGGAATTATCTGCGTACTTTTCTCATGTTAGGCAGTTACTGAACTTCATTGTGTCTGTGGTATAATTTCATAATTCTGCAGTAAATAGGCAAATGCCTGTGAAAGAAGAGCCTTTATCTACCTTTGGCCCTCTAACATGTGGTGAATGGATTAAATGGATAACCATGAGCCACAGTTTCAGTGGGGATAATGAGACTGTGGGAGTGCCATGTTCTCAGGGGGCTTGATTAAAGCAAACATGTTTGGATTGGAGCAGCAAATCCCACTGACATCAAGGGAAGTCAGGGTTTCACCGACAGTAACAGAAATTTTCATTGAAATATAGAGCTTGCTGATGATCTGATTTTTTCATTCAGTGTTTCCTTTTCTGCTTTCCAGTGCTGACTGTTAGAGCAGCTATTCCTATCATCATGGGAGCTAACATTGGCACCTCAGTTACAAACACAATTGTGGCCCTTATGCAAGCTGGGGACAGGAATGAATTTAGAAGGTATTGTACCTAAACTCTAGATCTGGAAAATTATTTCTTCCTTTCTTGTAGGTCTTCTTCTATATTCCCTCTCACTACTACAGCTATTCAACCTTTCTAGATAGGAAAGTCACAAGCATGGCCATGGCAAAGGTATAATGCTGCCCACATAAATGTCTTCATATGCTTGAAGAAAAACTGACTGAGTTCCTTTAAAAGTTTGTGGGTTTGCATTTTTAATGATCTTACACAAGGATAAATTTTCAAGTGCTACCACTATACCACCCACCTTTTATTATATCTTAGTTATGGGAAGGCTGTACAAGAAGTTAATATGACATGAATTTGGTCTGGTTTCCTTAAAAGAGATTTCAATGTTGAAAGCTTCTTAAGTCTACAGTAAGCAAGAGCTGGTAACTGTAGAAAAATGAAGTATTCTGGCTGTCAAGTATATACAGTGGCGACTTTTAGACTGACACTTGCCCCTGCCACTGAGAGAGCTCATGGCTTACTGGAGATGGGTGGTAAACTTGGGAGGCATAGGAGGCTTTGGTACCTTGTCATTTATGGAATACTGGGCATATTGAAATACTCTTAGCCAAAGCCTCTGTGGGAAGAGCTGTGACTCCTCAGGCTTTGGAGGAGAAGATGGAAGGGAGCTATACACCAGTGGTTTGCAAGAACTTGTGGGAGAGCTGCAAAGCCCTCTTGCCCCAGGAACCAGGGAGAACAGGTCCCAGAGGCAATGACTGGTTGAGGATTAAAAATATACAAAGACAGGTGAGAGGCAAAACAAATACAGGCTGGACAGTCACTCATTTCTTCAAACAAGTACTCTTGGCAGTCTTGTGTTAAGGATCCCTTTTGTCTTTTCTAGTTTTTCTTGTTTTACTCACCTGTGTGGCTCTTTAATTGATCAACAGTGTGGAGCCAACTTAGCACTCCATAACAAAGAAGCCATCCCCTTTGGCCCCAGAAATTAAATGATTCCCCCCTTGAAATGGCCTTCATCCCCACTTTCATGATTTCATATCTAATTGATGTTGTACATACTTTGTTAAATTAAAAGCAACTCTGTTTTTTGATTTCTTCTTGCAGGGCCTTTGCTGGCGCAACAATCCATGACTTCTTTAACTGGCTTGCTGTGTTTGCACTGTTGCCCATTGAAGTTGTTTCTGGCTATCTCTACCATCTCACCAATGTTATAGTTGAGTCCTTTCATCTTGAAAGTGGTGAGGATGCCCCGGAGCTACTGAAAGTTATCACAGACCCCTTTACAAAGCTCATCATTGAGGTAAGCTCTTTCTCGCTTCAAGGAAGCTGCTTGCTTGGTTCAGTCACAACTAATCAAAATGCTGAGTATGAAAAGGCTTCGCACTCCTTTCTCTGTGTCCTCAGGGTAAAGTTCATTAGCTGATGAATTCTTCTTTTTATTCCCATTTCATAAAGCCCCAGCTCTATATTTCCAGTTTCTATTTCCCCTACATTTCACCTTAGTGATAGCAGACCCAGCTAGGAGGACTGGGAAGGCAGGTGAGCACAAATACAGCCATGTGGGATGGATGGGAAGGCAGCCTGCTGCCTAGACATTGACAGATAGTACTAGCTGAGACAACCTGCCACAGCCAGAGGATCAGCGTAGGACCTGATGATGACAGTGAAATTATGGGATATAATCATGTACATCTATAGGCCAGGGGGATGCACACAGCTTTTGAACTGACAAAAAATACAGTTAGGCAGTGGTGTCAGAGCAGCTGATTAAACAGAAAGGGTGAGATGAGGTAGTGGATGATGTGGGGAGAATGAGACATTGTGTTTGTGTATGTACAGTTGTACCTTTCTTCTGGGAGTACCCCCCTCCTACCTGTTGGGCAGCAGTTCCAGCAAAAGAGTCATGCAGATTTTATACAGTTGAGCTTCCAAAGCAGTTATTTGTCTAGAGCTGAACAGAAGTATGTGAGGCAAGCTGGAATAATGCATTTAAAAAATTCTTTTTATTCTTATTTTTAAGCTTGATAAATCAGTAATAAATGCAATTGCTACTAACGATGAATCAGCAAAAAACAAAAGCCTGGTAAAGATCTGGTGTGTCACTGAAACCAATGTGGTGAGTATTGTGTTAAATTAATTGTCAGGTACCTCAGGAAATATATTACTGCTCTTTAGCTGATGCTCCTTATCACAGGATTGTGAAATTAGTATTTTTAATGATGGTGGGGTTTTTATCAGCAGAAAAAGAATGAAAAAATTTAATGTAATTTTTGCTCCATTTAAACCAAGAATGGTCACCAGCGGTGACCTTGACCTGGCTGCTTTCAGTACCGTGCAGGCCCTTGCCTATCAGAACTGGCAGACTGGAGCCAAGCCTTTTACTCTTTCCAGACCCAAATGACTTTAAACTCTGATACTCCTACCAACCCCCTGAAAGTGGAAAAAATCTGTTAGATAGGCCAGAGAAAAGATCGTTTCAACCACCGTTTATCTACTGATCTAATCAGCTTTAGTTTTACGTGTGTGAGGGTGATCTGGTGGCAGCTGGCTATTTGCAGTTTTCTTGGAAAACTGCCCTTGGAGAAAGCCTCTGTGGGCCTGTGTCCTGTTGCTCTTCACCCAAGCAGCACTGCAGCTTGGAGGAATCTCTTGCCCAGATCGACAGCAATGAGTATTTTGGTAAACTATGGAGCTGAGTGTTTGGTTTGCATTGCTCAGCTAACTAGCAATTACAGCATTAAATATCCTTTGATTCTGTAATTAGAGCATTCTACTTGTTGGCATGTATAGAAAAGTAATTCCTGAAGTCCTGAGGCAGAAGATACTTAAGGACACACCATGGAGGTTGAAATTAAGTGCCCAGCTCCTATTGAATGACACTCTGGATGGCCAGTGAAATGCTACCTATGGAGATAGTGCTGGAGCAGGGCTCTGCTCACCTGGAACCCTGCTCGGGTTACGCCGTTGAGTCTCTGGGTGCTTCACCTCGGGGAGCCCGGACTGGGGTGGCTGCCAGCCACTGCCAGACCCCCAGCCCTGTGCCCCTCACTGCCCCAGCAGGCACAGCCTCACCCTCACCTGGAGAGCTCTAAGCCCCTGAGTCCTACACAAGACAAGCAACTACATGGAAAGTGTAGGCTGAGGAAAATGTATACTTCTAGATGCATTCTTTTGTTTGTCTATATTTTGGCTGTGTACTTACTGCTCAAGCTTATAGTCAAATTACAAAAATGTGTGAAACCGCCAGAAGTTTGACTAGAACTTGGTGGGGGGAAAAAGAAGATCATTTAAATTATTTACACTCCAAGTGGGTTAAACTGATTATAAAATTATTAAAGAGTCAGACTTATGGCAGGGATAAGTACATGCAGACCCCATATGTTTAAAGCAAAACAAACATTTTGATCTAGTGCAGCTGCCTTGAAACTCAGACGTTTGAAAAAATTTCAGGCAGGTGAGAAACAAGATTATGTTGTGTTTATAAAGGTTGACAGGATGGGGGGCCTGGAGCCCTGTCTGGAGCCTGTCTCCCCCTGGAGATGTGGGAGCACTAGATTCAACCCCACAGTTTTGCCCACCTGCGTCATCTGGAGAGGGGTGCAAATGCAGGTGTCAACAGGCAGTATCCAGAAAAAAAAAAAAAAAAAAAAAAAAAAGATTTCCCCATTTCTGCAAAAGAAAATCACTGAAACACTTTGGAAAGATACCTCATGTTCAGAAGAATGATTCAGAGTCCGTTTGGCTGTTAGCTGCTCTTGTGTGGGAATACGGCTCAGTCAGCAAACTCCTCCTTAATCTTCATAAGGACTTATGGACCTGACATCAGAATGCAGTATGTTCAGGTTAGGAGGGCTTATAAGGAAGGTTTTATTGTGGTATAAACAGAAATTCAGTAATTTAGTAATGCTAATCATAGTGCTCGTAATTGGCTCTTAAATAGCATTTGAACTTTGAAAATGAAAGTAGTAGCAGTACTTCCGTTTCTACAGACATGGAAACTGAGGCAAAGAAAAATCAACTCGAGCAGCGTGTGCTCATCCAGCAAGAGAGGCTGCACTAGTGTTGTAGCATTCTGACTCACAGCCTTGTAGCACTCACCAGATCATGAACTGCATTTGGATGTCAGTAAAGAGGTCTTTAACCGAGGAAGTTGTGGCACTGGCTGGAAAAGGAATGCCACTGTCCCACAGCTGCAGCCAAACATGAACCTCTCTCCACAAAACCTGTCATCAGTAGTTAAGGCCCTTAGCTACTAATGGCTTGGTGCTATGGTTATTGCAGTGTAGAAGATTTTGGGGATATTTTAACCTTTAAATGTTGTACTGATTGACTTGGCTACCAGCACAATCATTTATTTTAAGAATGCAAAATTTTACCTTGTCATTATTGTGGTGCCAGCTTACGATTTTGACTTTTTAGTTGATGAATCTTGGTTGTAGTAAAATTTGTAAACTCTGCATGAGCTCTTAATAAAGGATTGTAGATGACTGAACTATCTGCTTTGTCTGGCAATCTTTAGACGCTGCAGAATGTCACAATTCCACCTTCAGAAAACTGCACATCTCCTGACTTTTGTTGGACTGAGGGAAACATGACATGGACCCTCAAGAATATAACTGAAACAGAGTATATCAGCAAATGTAAGTAGTAGAACTACTTTTCTGCAATATTTTTACAGAAGTGCATAGCTTTTAATGATGCTAACAGCCCACTCCAGAGGTGTATCCAGAAGCCCTCGCCTGCATACGGAGACATGGCGCTGCTGCAGGTGCCGACCGAGGAGCCTGTGCTCTTATAGCTGCACAGCTGGAGTTACCAGCATCATCATGGTATCTGCCTGCAGATGGATCTCTTTCCATGCTCCCTGATATCAGTCATTGAGGTCTTCAGTATCATGTCACCCTCGATGTTCAGATGGCTTGGAGCTACGGTTACTTTGCTGTAATGGTTGCTAGGGTATCTCCATCCCTATGCATGCCCTGCAGGATTTTCAACAGCCCTTCTTAGGCATGCAGCCACCTCTGGGAAAAGCTGACCCACCGTGCAGCTTGGAGCACCCCAAAATTTTCTCCTGCCTCTGTACTCCTCTCCCTCGCACATGGTCACGTTGTTCCTGCCTGCCCCACAGGGGTGTCTGCTGTGTATTTTATAAGCATGTCCATAGAAACGCCTCCTCTGCCTCATTCAGACATGGCTTTTGTGGCAGAAGGGAGGTGGCATTTTCCCTCTTTGCATCAACCCCTCAAGCTGTGTATGCTTTGGTCCCATTTTCTTAGGGGTGCGAATGAAAACCAGAGCTGTGCTTAGGATCACAAGAAAAATGTGGGTAGGCTAATTAATTTTCCTTTTCTTTTTAAGGCCAACACCTCTTTGCAAACTCAGACCTGCCTGATCTTGCCATCGGGCTCATCCTTCTGGCTTTGTCCCTGCTGGTTCTGTGCTCCTGTTTGGTAATGATCGTTAAGCTATTAAACTCTGTGCTTAAAGGACAAGTGGCGAGTGTTATCAAGAAGACAATCAACACTGGTAACTATCTGGTTTTCCTGAGGATTGTTTTCAGGAATGACAAGGACACTGAGCATATTTATTGATATCTCCTGTTCTGGAAGATAATATAGAATAATTTAAAGAAAATACTATTGAATGAAAATCATGGCCAACATTTTTTCTCCCAAGCATGTTTTTTTCTTTTATTTAAAAATCTATTAGTGAACAGCTTGATTGAGAAATGCAGCAGATTAACAGCATTAGAGACCAAAGTCCAGGCTCCATTTCTAGATGTATAATCATTAGCTGTTAGAAATGTAGTGTTCCTATCCTCAAAAGATAGCACTGAAGTGCTGAGATTGTGATTGCCTGCTCTGGCACAAGGCCTGCATATTCCTTCTAAAGCAAGTTGAAAAAAGTTTGTAGTAATTAATGATCTTGTCCTATTCCACTCCCTAACCCTCTCTTCAGCAGGATAAGGCAGCCTTGAATAGTGGTATTTTTCTGTCTTTTCCTGTGCTGTCCAGGTGTTTTTTTCAGCCTGGATCCATTGAGTGCAAATGTTGGAGGCTTTTTTTCACTAGGCTGCTTTTCCTTCATCCTCTCTTGAATGGAGAGATTAGAAGCTGTAGCAAAGAAAAGCAGTCCTGGTACAGATCTCAGGCTGTGGTTGAAGTGAGGGTTCACACAAATGTGGAAGGCAACAAAGTGGTCCCCAAGCTGTCTTCTCCTGGGCAAAGAACACTGCCTGAATTAAAAACAAGGGGTTGAACGTAAACAGCTGACAGCTACTGCTTATTTAATTTGGGATCTGCTCTGTGTTCCTCCGTACCTTCCCAACTGATTAAGTCGTCACTTCGTAGCTCTCGCCATAAATCTGCAGACTACAGGGGACATTTGCACCTAGTTTCTCTAATCAGTGTAATTAGCTGTTCTTTGCAAGCGTTAACAAGTGAATTTTTAGGAGATAATCTGCTTGAAACTAGTTATAACAAACAATTTGGTTTTCTCAGGGTGGTCTTCAGAGCTTTCTGAAGATCTGATCTGTGCAATGGGTGCCTGGTTGCTGAAACCAAGGCTCTCAAGACACCCAGAAGGTTTTGTGTTGACCTCTGTGGAAATGTTTCTGGTACCTAATTGTATCACAACGTAAGTGCTACTCTGGGTCAGGACTAATGCCTACCTAGTCTAGTATCCATCTCAAAGTGTAGCCAGTGGTGCAAGGCTCTAGAAGGACCACAGCAAACAGGATAAATCCAGGTAGTGGAACTGACCCCAAATCATTTGAGACCGCAAAAAATATATCTACATTTTAAGTGCTTAACAGTCTTCACTGCTGTTTTACTGTTACGTAGATCATTCTGTTACGCTAACAACAGCGTTCTCCCTCTGTTTTTCAGATTTTCCATTTCCTTTTACTTGGCTTGCTGGATACCTGGCTATGCTTGCGGGGGCTGGTATGACCTTCGTTGTCCAAAGTAGTTCTGTTTTCACATCTGCTATTACACCCCTTGTTGGTAAGTTGCAAATACTGTGTTCTTTATCCCCATGTTTTGTCTTCTCCATCATTTTGAAACCAACTCAGTCCTGTTTCTTTTCTCGTAGGCATTGGCGTTATAAGCATTGAGCGCTCTTATCCCCTCACCTTAGGAGCCAACATTGGCACAACCACAACAGCTATACTTGCAGCTTTAGCAAGTCCAGGGAGTACATTAAAATATTCATTACAGGTCAGTATAAAACAATGCTCTCCTGACTTCTTTTAGAAGTTGTAACTTTTCTGAAGAAAAACCTGACAAAAGTGTCTGCGATGCAAATATGCCGTTCATGTTGTTCCTGATTTTGTGTGTGCTCTTACTAACAGTGCATTCACTTCAACTGCTAGAGCAAAAAAGGTTGTATTAAAAATTCTCAGAATGTTAATATATAGTTAATCTTGCTTTCATAAATTGTCTTGATCTGACTGAATTGATTCAGAACTGAGACAGGGGACACAACTTGGCCCCTGAGTGTGGGGTCTTTGAAGCTTGGAATTCAGTGCCCACATACTGAGTACCTTCTGAGGGTTACTGATTTCTGCAAGCTGCCTTCTCAGGACCCTAACTCAGTTCATGCAGTATACAGGGACTCCTGCAACCTAAATGAAGGCTGCACAATCCTTAGGCTGGCAAGTCCTCTTCTACCCGACGTTGCAGTGAGCATCATGGCATCTATTTTTCTCATTGTAAATGTAATTTGAGTGGGTTTTATTGAATTCTTTTTTGCTTCAAACTGCTTGAGAAATAGGAAGCCTGGCTTTGGCCTCTCATTTTCCACCTAGTAAAGAACATGGCAGCAGACAACATTTGAACTAATGCTTTACATCAAAGAGTGAAAAGATAATGATGTTTCCTTGGTGAAGGGGATGAATGTTTTTACTAGCTAAAATAAATCAAGAAAATTACAGAAGTCATTTTGTTGTCCTCAGGCATGATAGAACAGATGTAATCATGAGAAGATACTATCTCAAGAAAGCTCAGATTTCATGATAACATGCTGGTTTTATAATGCACTTTATAAATAAACCCCTGTACTTTCACATTTACTTTAGTCTGATAACGGTTACAAAATGAAAATTAGATAAGGTGAGCAGGGAATGTACTGTTTTGATCAACGTATGCTTATTCTGTCTAAGTGACTTCTGTAAGCTTTAGCAAGTCCTCGTCTTTTAATGCTAATTTTTAAAGAAAACTTTGAAGTATGTGAATTGAAGGATCGTAAAGACCCAAAGACAAAGTCCCCTTCCAGGAATCGCCTCAGTGCCCTATAAACGTATAGCTAATTTTCATAAAATCCAAGTTTGTACCATTAAAAATTTCTCCGTAGTCTGTGTGCAATATAAAATTCACACTTCCCATGTTTTCATTGAAAATTTATGGATGCAGAACCCAATAATGAACAATTCTCACATAGTTCCCATGCCTTATTGACAACTGTTATAAATGAAATCATGAGCAGAGATTTTAGCTATGAAATGTTGAACATTTATTAATAGGACAAAGGCAAATACAGTGCTGGGCACTTGGCAATCTTGCCAGAGGCGAAAATTCTATTCACTTTACAATCAACTTAAGTATCTTCTCAACTGTTACATATTCATAAAGCTCAGGGGCTAATCTACACTTCACTCACTCTCCTTTCCTTGATCTTTTGCCCCCTCTCAGACAATATTTAGTTCTGGAAGTTCTCAGAGTTGGAGGCCGGCGCCTCCTCAGACACATCCTAAAATTTGTAGCTGGCGTTTATTGGGGAGGTGTGAATTTCCAATAAGATAGCGGCTTTCTGGAATGCATGTGGTTTATTTTCTTTGTCTTCCTTAACATATCTTGATCTCTGGTGCTGTGGTGGTGCTGTGCTGTATCAGCTTAGATGACATTTATTACCATGCAATTACTACATTTCCCTACCATGTTATAACTATTTTCAAGTTACACCCCCCCTTTAACCTTGTTTCTACTATTTTCTATCTTAACACTATTTCTACGTTATCATTTATTATTGTTACATATTCACTTATAAATGTTGTATTCATGCATGCAGAGTTTTATTTATACATACTACATGATTGTTTGTAGATGAGAGCCAACATTTATTATTCCCTTATTTATCACAACAACAGTACTGTTTCCTGAGAGCTGAAAGAAATTATCATGTGGGTAGGAGCATTTAAAGGTGTTTTAGCTAACGAACTTCTCAAATGTTTTTGCTTTCAGATTGCCTTGTGTCACTTTTTCTTCAATGTCTCTGGGATTATTCTGTTTTATCCGATACCTTATACCCGCCTGCCAATCCGCATGAGCAAGACCTTGGGAAACATAACAGCCCAGTACAGATGGTTTGCTATATTTTATCTTCTCCTCTGTTTCTTTCTTTTGCCTTTGTTTGTATTTGGTCTGTCACTGGCAGGCTGGCCAGTCCTTTTGGGTGTTTGCCTTCCCCTGTTTGCTCTTTTTATTGCTGTGGTTGTAATTAATGTTATGCAGAAAAGGCGACCACATTCACTGCCTGAGAAGCTCCAAAACTGGGATTTCCTACCTGTCTGGATGCACTCCCTAGAGCCCTGGGACAATATAATTATGTCTTCACTTGCTTTTTGTGGGAAACACTGCTGTGGCTTCTGCAAGTGTTGCAAAGTCAATGCTGAACAGGAGGGTGCCAAAGACAAGCAGCTAAAAACTATGGAAGTTTATGAGAACACCATGGCAATGGCTGATGAAGAAAGAGGTGGAAGAAGGGCACCCGCTGTAGCTTGTGTTGACAAAACAGGCACAAACAATACAGCCTTATAGTATTGGATCTGTGAAAATTAGCAGAGACAGCATAGGACAGTCAGGCTCATCAAAACCACCTTGGACCTTGCACTGAGGACAGTGTGAATATTTTGTTATGTTTCTGAAGCCAGTGGTACATCACTCATCAAGGAATGGAGTCAAACAAGCTTGACAGAGTCCCTAGAAAATCTATGCTCAGTTGCAAAGCTAATGACAGGTTTGCTCACAGAGGATCTACTATGTGGTACCTTCCTCCAATGCTATCAGTACCAAACAAAAGAAATCCTGATATTGTCCCATGAAGAGAGGGATGAAAGAAGTGGCAATCAATTCAAACTTAAAAACCAAATAAACAATGCACTTGTAGAACAGCCTTTCTGACCTACTGACTCAGCAGAAATTATTTCACAATACCCAAAAGCCCTGGAAATTTAAAAAAAAAAAGGTGGGGGGGGGAATCTTAATGTTTTCATTGGCCTGTCTGCAATGGGAAACAGTAGCTTTCCTAG
This sequence comes from Pomatostomus ruficeps, assembly GCA_013400735.1. NCBI lineage: Eukaryota > Metazoa > Chordata > Aves > Passeriformes > Timaliidae > Pomatostomus > Pomatostomus ruficeps. Next base: position 17,384 of record VYZT01033074.1, on the reverse strand, counting down.
AATAGACAAAATCTATTCTCTGTGTGTGAAGGCAAATTAAATGCTGGGACATCCTTCAGAAGCTCTGGGAGTCCTACTCTGGTAAGGGTGCACAAAAGCCCATTTGGATCTCTCTCTGTCTCCTTTAACAGTGAGGGCAGGAGTGATAACCTTTAATTATCTCAGGCTAAAGACCATAAAGATAATTGCTGCTCCCTCTGCTTGCTGAAGGTTTAGCACCATGTTTGGAGACATCAGGTGGCTACCAAAGGTCTTGACTGACTGACAATGTGGTTGTGTGGCCATTCCTCTCTCTGGATGGTCCTCTTCAGTGCTGCTCACCATGCAATCCCACAGCCATGGAATGGTGCAGGAAGGAGGACAAGTAGCCAGGGTAGGAGAGGAGAGCTGTGCCAGCCTGTGCTGATGCCAGGAGACCTGTATGCAGCCATGGCTCCGCTTGCCTGAGCCACAAAAGGAGTTTTCGGAGTAGCAGTGGAGACTGGCTTTAGACCTACAACAGAGGGAGCCTGCAGGGCAGAATATGGCCAGCACAGGGCATCCGGTAACGTTTACTGGAGAGAAAGGGGTTTTCACCACCTCTTTGTGCTCCAAACTGCCCTACTTGGAAATAATGTGAATTTTACTGGCATTTGTATGTAGCAATCCAAATCCCAAATAAAATCCATAAGGAGTGTAGTCACTACAATGTCTAGCAAATCCATAGGTAGTGCAATACTTGATAGGAAGCTGCTTGTGCTCAAATTTTACCTTTATTGATGTAAATGCTTGTGAAGTTGTTTTGAATCATGGGCTGACAGAAGGCATCATTTCAAAGTCAGAAAAAGATAATTTCAAAGATGTACTCAGTACTTCTGCCAGCCTTCAATAGCTTAGATATTAGTGAGTGTGCAATAATATCTGAAGTCCAATCACTAACATTCCAAAAAAATTACGTGGCTGAATGTAAAGGAAGCATCATTTAAAGCCCATTTAAGTGGCTGAATTTCAAATTAAATGTGTAATTAAAATGCTGAGAAGACCCTTACTGTAACAGAGCCACTCAGTGCTGCTAGAACACAATTACTTCTGAATAGTTGTTTTCTGCAGAGCTTGGAATTCAGTAGGTCAAATTCAGCAATCAGGTAAATACATACATTTCAGAAGAGAAAATAGTTTTCATTATCTTTTTTAAACTAACATTAAAACTGACAAACTATGTGTTTGCAAATTGCATTCAAACTGAGATTCTGACTGTTTCTGTAATTATGAGCCAGTGACAGAATGCTTAGAATCAGAGTGAATTTCCAAAAGCATCTAGTTTTGGTATAGTTCTGTTCTTTTAGAGTGTAGTAGCAAACAGCAGAATTATGTCAAATGTTCTTTTTAAAGTTATTTTCCTTATCCTTCATATAGTTGAAACAGAATTTTGTCAGCATCTCATTTTTAAAGTGGAATTTTTATATTTTCAATAATTCTTCTTCATTTAATTCTCACAATTCTGGATGCTTTTTGAATCTGTTTCATTAAATCCCAGTGTGCATTTCCCATGTCCTGTTCCTTTGGGAGAAATATGAGAAAAATATCCAGAATTCTTTTCAAGTTATCTTAAGTTTCCATTGACCACCCATTGAAAGAGGAAACATTTTAGTCTACTTTTACTCATTTCTTAAACAACATGCACCTTATTTTGCTTCTTGAAGTAAAGCCATCAAGAACAGTGATGATAACTGTGGGAAAGCAATTCTTACAAAAGAATCAGGGTAATAATTGTCAGACATATCAGTACTTTATGACTCCTTTTTGTAACATGTCCCCTATGATCTCCTCTCCTTGTTCCAGGCCATACTGTGCCATTGTGTTAAGCAGATTCCAACAAATATTTCTGTTTAATACTTAACAGCACAATATGTCCTGGTACACTCCCCTCCACACTCTTACTAAAAGATATTTACGCTTTATTTATAATTGTTTGAGTGTACAGAATTTTTCATATGTTATAGAGAAAAAGGCTCGTGATTGTGTTATATATTACATATTTGAAAACGATGCAATGTTTATCTATAAAAATGTAAAAAGGAACTACTGTATATTTTGTAATATAACTTTTCAATTGTTTGTAACTGTATACTGTGTATTATGGAGGCTGTTGACTCCATCACTAGGTTACTTAAAGATTGTTAGTAATGCAGAGGCAGGTTTCTTAAAGATGAAAAACAACTATAGACTTTCATATATGGCTTAATGCACAAGGATATTAAATGCTGTGTTTCTAAAAGATTTGAATTTTCTGTAATGAGAAATTTTGGAAATACAATGTTTCTAAAATACTTTTTTAAACTCTTAAACACTTTATCTTTTAACTGTTTCAAGGACAGTATATGTCTTTATATTTTGTCATGAATATTCATCTTGTCTGTCCTCATGCACTGAATGTAAAAATAAAGAGAGGTTTAAAAAAAAATCTTTTCGTAATATCTATTTATGTACATATCATGGAATCTTGCAGAAAAAAAAGTATGCAACAAGTTCTAGCCTGAGCTGATGCAGTGTGCAAGAAATGAGGATGTTTTTTAGCACCGAGCACTAAAGAAAAGCACCTGTGTGTCCAATATTTTCATATGGATGAGAGATTTTCATATGGAGAAAAATAAAAATAACTGCTTAGTGCAATTGTGTGGGTCAAGATATTTTCTGGCAGAGTGCTACATTGTCCTTAGTAAGGGCAAGTATGGAAGAGCAAAGGCAATACTGTTGTGGCAACAGGATGCATGAGGTGTTACGACAAATTATGTGTATGACTGTACTAGGCTCAGATTCTTCCTGTATTCTCTGGCAAACAGTGTCTCCACAGTGCTCCTTATACATCATGATCTGAGTGACGTCTGGCTTATTACCAGCAAAAACATCCATCTTACTCTTCTTTTTTAATCACACATGACTTATGGAGCTTAAAATTAACCAGACAGAGAGAAATAAAAAGTGCTCTTTAAATGTGTTAAAGATTACTGAAAATGTTATTAGACTTCCTAATTATGAGCTCAACAGTAGCTGAGAAACCAGCACCAAAAGCACCTCTTATTCCCAATTACACCATGTTTTAGTGAAATGAAGACAGCAGAAGTATTTCTTATAACACCAATATTTATGCACCAAAGTGTAAACTGGCTGCTTCTGAAAACGCAGTAAGCACCCTAGGTCCATGGTTTAGAACTCACAGCTTCTTACACTCATGCATAAATACTGTAATTCACCACCTTCCATGTCATGCTGTCTGTTGGGAATCAAAGCTCACCCAGGGCACATGCACACGTTGTGCCACCCACCTTTCCATTTCCAGACTGCCTGGGACAAAGTTCAGCAATGCCTATCACTATTTAACCAACAGCAGCTAAGTCATGGAGCTCTGCACTCCTCAGAAGCTTTCAAAATGTGTAAACAGTGCTTCAACTCACTGTCTGTTCCCTGTCCTTTTCCCCTCTACTTGCAGCTTAGCCATGTTGTCCACAGCTCCTTTTGGTGCTCCTGTGCTCTTTTAGTCTCTGCTGAAGTGCCACATTCGTGTCCCCCAGTTTCAAACTCTTTATAACACTGCATTGATCTGCACCAGCTCTACCCCTGTGCAGCATTCTGGTTAGTCTGAAATGCTGGCTGAATGCTCCATCATCTCTTTCTTCGTCTCACCATGTAGTAGTGGGCACCCAGCCAGGCCCTTTGGACAGCCACTCGCTGTGCCATTGAGAAAGGCTGTTCTCTGATTTACAGCAAATTATTTTGGTGTGCAGGCTCGTGTGGTACCACTGGCAGCAGCTGAACCAATATACAATCAATAGCACAGGTTCTCATCAGGTCTATCAAAAATAAATAGTGATCAGTGCAGAGCAAAAAGCCACTGTTTCAAGAACTGCATAAGGAAGGATACCACACACATTCCAGGGAATGCCAGGCCGTGTTTCTTTGCTATAATCCCAGTGGGCTGTGCTCCCATGCAAGCGCTTTATCTGCATTCGGATGTTTTTTCACCATCTAATAGCCACTCCTGGTGCTGCCACATACCAGAGGCATGACACTGGATGTGTAAACCCACTCGTGATATTTTTACAATTAATACACTTTAGATCTTACTCCCTTTATGATAATTCTGCTACAAAGAAAACATGTGATCCACATGAGAGAACCGAGTGTTCACTTTGCGTAATGGATAGTAATCACATTGATTTCATGGACCTGTCCCTAAGCAGGTTTCCCCTAACAACTGAGATCTGAGCTTCAACAAGACGGAGATGCAGAACAAAGGCTAGAATTAAACTGTCACAAGCATTGTATCTTACTCAGCACCTGATGAAATTCCCTAATTGCCATTTACACTTTTGGTGTATCAATCTTTTTACATGCTTCAACGTCTAAGGACATATTACCATGACATAAACAATCAGGGTAATTACAGCAGCAGATATTTTGCAACCAACACCACAGCTGATAGACTGGGGGTTTTTACACAATGCAAAATGCATAAATTACAGGACATGCAATCAATTTGTGGACCAAATGCTGCCCTTGGTGAGGCAATATGTGGCCATAATTGACATTAGGAAAGCTGGTGCTCATGTGAGTGAGGAGAGCATTAAGCCCTATTTTAACTGAGTAATGCAATAGCCTTGGGCACTGGATCTCAAATGGTTGCCAGCTTGAAGGCTGGCTGTGGTGTTGTTGCATAGTACAAACACAGGGTATTGACTCTTGGTTCTTGATTCCTGGCTTATCATCTGAAAAGGTATTCTTAAAGATACTTATCAGTGCAATTTCCCTGTCTTCCTCAAAGACTGTGCTAGAACAGTCTAAAACACTCCCCAGCAGAGTGCGATGCATACTGCTGTTCCCACCCATGAGGTGCAGAGCATCCTTTGGCCTGTGCTTGAGGACAGGTGTGACTTAAGGAGCATTTCTGAAGAAAATGACAGCACAATGGCTCAAATCATAGGTTTGTATTCTGGAAGCGGAAAGAAGATGAGTCTGAATATATCCTGGGGAAATCTACTTAGCCTGGTTGCTGCCTTTGGCTAGGTTGGGCATGTCCTCACTGCCCTCGGAGCTGACACCTCTATCCATAGAAAGGGGAAAGAAGAAATACCAAGCAGCTCTATGTGTCTCAGGTGAGACCCCATCTCTGCCTTCAGTCCTTTGTGCCTGTGACAGCTCTTCTTCCTCCGCCTCAAACATGGCAATGCTGCTGAACCAAGGAATCCCCAAGCTGATGTTCACCCAGCTTGGGAAAAGGAGGGGCAAGGAATGATATTTTGTTTTGTCCCCTCCCTCCATCACATTGCAAGCTTGGGTTGCTGGAGATTGAGGAATCACAGGCAGAGCAGGAGTGGGGCTGGAGGAACATAACTCCAAAACAGGCCAGGACTTCTGGGGGTGGGATGAGGTGGAATTGATACTGGGGCTGGGTGGCTGGCTGAACCTGGTGGTTAAACGTCTGCATGTACATGGCAGCAGGCAGAGAGCACTCTGCATTCATCAGCAACTATTTCAACACTACCTTGAAACACAGGGAAAGGGATATGTTTTACTTCCTTTGGAGTAAAACAAAATGCCTGGTGAGTGGAGCAAGGCATCCTAAGCCCAGAGGCATCGAGCTGGCAGTCCCTCTCTAGGAACCTCATGGTTATGGATGTGGTGGAGCAACTCCGGTCCACACCTCCTAGTCAGGGGACCACCAGCCATGCATTCACAATCTCAGTAAAGTCCTCAGTAAGATGGGCTCAAAGCATTCCCTGAGGTTGCTGCAAGAAAGTAACTAAGTGTTCAGGGGCACCCCATCCCACGGCTTCATCTTGGGCACTGCCTGGGGAGGGAAAGAGGAGATGTCCCTCCCTCTGCAGGACAGCAGCCAGGCCACCTCACCTCGGGTATGCACACACATGGAGGGGTTGCTGATGTGTTTTGTACAAGCACTTCAGGTGGGTACACTCAGGACCTATGTCTGCAGCTGGAAAAATGGCCCATGTGGGAAAGCAACCAGACACCAGTGGCTACAAAGCTGAGATATTGCAGCTAGGAAACACTGTTGAAACCAGTTACTGAAAAATAGTCCGAGAGATTAATTGTGTGGGTCATTCAAGGTCATCATTAGTCCCTCCAGAGAATGAGAAGTCTGGTTCTTGGTGAATTTGGAGATTCCGTATAAGTGGTTAGAAGACCACTGTGGCAAAGAGCTGTCCTGTGATGGATACTACTATTGCCTGAGAGCATCACAAAGAGCCTTCCTCGATTAGTAAAACTAACTTCTTACCAAGTCACATTCAGCTGTCCCTCTTGGATGTGAGTCAGTGATATAATATATGAGAGGCAACTTTTAAAGCTGTTAAGATGTCTTGACGTTGTGTAACAGGTGATTTGAATAAATTACATTGAGCCACAGCTTAGTGTAAAGCTTTTGGGCTTTCTTACACCATGTGCAGCAGTACCTTGCCAGACAAGGCTTGTCACACCATACTGGCAGGAATGTTTGAAGCTACATTTACTCAGCCTTTGTCACTTTTAATTAAAACCCAGTTTCAGGACACCCCATTGGGTAATTTTTGAGCAAGAGTGATTAATGAGATGTTCAGTCAGTTAGAATATTTGTACATAGATGACATCACAAAAGGTGTTATAGGGGTCAAAAACTTGAGCTGGTAAGGGCTGAATGAACCACTCAGCCAGAGCATCCACAAAGGCAAAACATAACCCCTAGGTATGTTAGGGCATTTGTAGGGCAGTGCAGACTCAGCAGATGTGGCAGGCTCCAGTAGCCAGGTCTGTTCTTCTGGGGTAGTCCCCATACTCACCCCATCAATGTGGTGGAGCTGTAGGGTCTTAAGGACACCCTGGTTCTTGGGAGTTTGGACACCAGGGCTTGGGGCTGGCTCAGGCACAGGGCAGAATGTAGAGGGAGATCAGTAGGGGCTCCTCCCTCTTTTGTTCAGTCATAGATTTAAGCCAAAATATCAGATAGATGAGTTTTACAAAATGCTCTGTTCCTGACTAGACAGTGAACACTTAGGGTTTTCACATCAAATTTAGCATTTAAAAGGCTTAGCAACCTTTTAAAAGTCAACAAGAGAGACTGGATGGCGGAATTCCTGTAGCTCACATAGAGCATCTTCAACGAAGCAAACTCTGGCTAATGGAGGATGTCACAGAGCTGAGAATGGATTTCACATTTGACCAGTAGAAAGAGCCATTTCAGTACTATCTGTTGATATGTCCTGGCAATTCTGCAAGTTGCAAATCCCAGAGGAATTTAAAATTTCCTCACTTGGGCCAGGTGCCTTGCTTACCTGGGGAGGAGGCATTGACCTCAGACTCTGTAGGGCACAATTTTCAGAGCCTGCCTGAATGTGCATGTTGTGTGATGGGCAGTTCTTGATCTTAGGCCTGCAAATGACTAGTAGGATAACTGATGCCTGGTAAGATATTACAAGCAGTCAAAATTGTTGTTTATTTTAAAATAATCCCATGTATTTCCATACATGGAAATAAGAAAACTAAGTAGAAATGAAAAATAACGAAGTAGCCCTCAAAATGTTTCTTTATATTATTGCATTACAAACAAATACCATTCAAGCTGGGCTGGAAAACGTTCTTTCCCACTAAAAGCTTCAAGCAGCTTTTCAGCTCAAAAAGAATGAGAAAAATTGCCCCAGAGAAATAAAGTATCTGAAATAGCTAAATCAAGGTTCCTGGGACACAGCTGGGGAGGCTGAAAAGCAAAATAAAGTGATTGAAAACAGCTGAAAAGTGATTGAAGAAAACTAGCTCTTGCTATGGGCAGTCAGCCTCAGGCTTGCTGGTATGAGCCAGGAACAGCTCCGTGTTTATGTGTCTGAAGTTTTGCTTATGGTAGGCTCCCAGAGACACATAGTCTAAGACTGTGGCTCTTTAATGAGGAGGTAAGTGTTCAACTTTTTTATAATTTGGCACCTGTTACTTGGTCTGAACCCACAGTATTATAACAGGAACAAGGTTTTTATTTGGAGTATTTTCTTGAACCAGAGGAGATGTTGAGGAAGGATTCTTTTTTCTTGGGCATGTCATCAGTGTGCTGAAGGATGTACCTATTGAGCATCTTTTTGTTGATTTTTATTGTAGTAGTGTTATTCTTTTCTTTCTCTTCCTTAGTCATGAGCTCACTTGCATGGAAGTTTTAAATGCAGTCAAAACTTGCTCTGCTGGCTGTGTGGTGGCCACGATGGGAAAATATCAGTTGGTTCTTTATTATGTCTGTAGGAGAGAAAAAAAAGTCCAGTCTTTCTGCAAAAATATCCCATTTCTATCAGAAACTGTCCTTCTGGTTGTGTATGATATTTCAGCTGAAGCCAAATGTTCGAAGGAACATTCTAATTCTTCACTTTTTTTATTGGTGGCACACAAATCTGGAGGACACGCTGTTATGTGTGCTTCTAGCTAACAAAGGTCTTGAAGGAGGACACTGAGAGAGTGAGTCTATGTTCTGAATCTAACGGAGGTAAAATAAATTTGTCTTGTGATGTAGATTATCCTTCTCATGAATTTACACCACCTGTGCTAATAAATGTATATTGGTGTGCACTACCCTTCAGTGGTTGTGATATATGCTGGGGCTGGTGGCACAGAAACTGTGGCAAAAATATGGAAAATTTACAGGGTAGAAGCAGCAGACCACAGTCCAGCCATGTACTGGACCAGTTCTGGAAGTTCAAAGTCTGAGATTCTTCCTGTGGCATTGCCACTCAACATCAGCAATCTAACATGGCTTATGAACTCAAGTTGGGTTCAAGAACTGTTGCTGTCTGGACTTCACCCATTATTGCTGGCTGAAAGGGGACAGTTATCTCCTCACCAAAGAGTAGAGGTCAACTTTCTAATAGCATCTGGGATAGTCTCTGCAAGGATGAATCATTCTTGAACTACTTTGTCTTGACTTGTGCTACACATAAGCTTCCAGGAGAATATTCTAAGCCCTTCTGTGCTGTTATAAACAAAGTCACTGTAAATATCAGAGAAATGCAATAAAGACCCAGAGAACTGCTCTTTTCTTTCTGTACAGAAGAGTGATGGTGACTATAAACGGCTTCAGAATGCTCTCAGGACTCCAGTGACTGTGGGATTTGGATTTTTTTGTGTGTCCTTGTTCCTTTTGTTTTTCCATTGCTTCAATTTATTCACAGTCAAACAAAAATTGCTTTATTTTACAGCTAGCCTCAATTTAAAGCACAAACCTCTGGTTTTGTTTGTTGTGCTGGTTTTGGCTGAGTTAATTTTCTTTTCAGTAGCTGGTATGGGGTCATGTTTTGGATTTTTGCAGAAAACAGTGTTGACAATATGGAAATGTTTGCGTTATTGCCAAGCAGTGCCTACACAGAGTAACAGCCTTTTCTGCTCCTCACCCCACCCCACCAGTGAGAAGGCTGGGGGTGCACAATGAGTTGAGAGGTGACACAGCTGGGACAGCTGACTCCAACTGACCCAAGGGAAATTCCATCGTACTGAGCATATACAGCTGGGGGAAGAAGGAAGGGGAGACATTTGGAGTGATGGTATCTATCTTCCCGAGTCACTGTTAGTTGTGATGGAGCTCTGCTGTCCTGGGGATGTCTGAACATCTCCCTGCCCATGGGAAGCATGAAAGAATTCCTTGTTTTGCTTTGCCTGTATGCATGGCTTTTGCTTTGCCTGTTAAACTGTCTTTTACTCAATACACAAGTTTCCTTACATTTATTCTTCCAATTTTCTCCCCTCATCCTGGAGGAGTGCATGTGAACAAGTGGCTGTGTGGGGCTTAGTCACCCGCTGGAGTTAAACCATGTCATGTGTCAAGGAGATCAAGGGTGAGATAAATACCTAAGATATTTTAGATCAATTATTCTTTAGCGAAGTAGCATTAATACTGTGTATCTTCAAAAACTGCATCTTGAACTTCTTTGTCCTAGGTATGTATTTGTTAATACTAGTGCAACCATTGAAATGTTTCCAAAAAACCCACTTTCATTGCATTAAGTGAAAGAATCAATTGCTGGTATCTTCTATATTTGCAGAAGGGCATTTATTAAATCCAGACTCTCATCATCATGCCTTCAAATAGTTCTCAAATTATATGAGGCAGCTACACAAAGCACAGGGTAGATATCTAAATTTCTGCTTTCATCTGCAAGTGGTGGTGTGGGGTAGGTCTGTGCTTGGGGAATTTAAATGTTATGGTTTTTATAGACAGACGTTTATGGCCAAAAATATTACTTCATCTGAAGGAGGGATTTTTTTTTTTTTTTTTTATGCACATACCCTTAACAAGCATTTACTGCATCACAGAAGAATCTAAATATTCCTGGCATAATGGCATTGGGGCACAAGGTAAATAGGCAGGGGAGGAGGCAGGGGTTTGCAGGCTAGTCTGGTTTTTTTTCTTCTTGTTTTCTTTCTTTCTGTCTCTTTCTTGCTAACTGAATTATCACATGGAGTAACAAAGCCTTCTTGGAAAGGTGCATGGGTATTTTAATAATTGAAATGCTGAACAAGGTGGTTTCTATCTGTCATATCAGCAACAGAGTGTAACCAGCTCTGTCACACGCTATTCCTCTGCAGGGCTGATAGTATCCAAGTGCCAAGGATATGCTGTGCATTGGCACTGGATTTTTGAGATATGAAAATGAAGCTTTTTATCGCCTTTTAGCGTTGTAAAGGCACAGAGGGTATGTTTGCAGAGCACACTAATGCAGTGCCACGCAGGATAGAAGAATTTGCCCTAAGAGAGCCTGAGAAACAGGCTGGGCAGCAACACTGCTGCCAGACAGCCTCTGGCCCCTGGCACCAAGAGCTCACACCTGCACTTGCCATGGTTATCTCCGCACGGCTGTCACTCCTCTGGTGAGTTTTGGCCTCTGTAAGGACATGCCAAGTCAGTGTAGATAACCACACTTAATCCTCTTTATTCAAATTGGGTATCTGAAGAATGTGGCAATTACTCTAGGCTTTGAAATACTTAGATTCATGTCTCTAATTTATGGCAGCTTTTCAGGTCAGTAAGATAACTCTTAAATATTGGCCAATTAGTGCTTCTGAAGGATGCTCATGATTTTATCTAAAAACTTATTGACTGGGGTCAGACACAGCTGAGCAGTAAAGACTTAAAAAGATCTAGAGGAAAAATTTCTGATCACAGAATCACATTAGGGGTAAAGTTGGAAGAAACTACAGTTTGTTGGTGATCTGGTCCAACTTCCCTTCTCGGGCAGGGTCATCTAGAGCATATGGCACAGGATTACACCCAGACAGTTCTTGAATATCTCCAGTGACAGAGACTCCAAGACCTCTCTGGGCAATCTGTTTCAGTGCTCGGTCATTTACAAAGTAGAGTTCTTCCTCATGTTCAAGTGAAACTTCCCATGCATCAGTTTCTGCGTGTGGCCTCTTGTCCTATTGCTTGGCAGCACCGAGCAGAGCCTGGCTCCATCCTCCTGCCACCCTCCCTTCAGGTACTGACAGGCAATGATGAGCTCCTCTCTCAGTCGTGTCTTCTCGAGGCTGAACAGGCCCAGATCCCTCAGCCTTTCCTCCTAACAGCGATGCTTCATTTCCTTCATCATCTTTGTCACCCTCCTCTGGACCTGTTCCAGGAGCTCCATGTTTCTCTTGTACTGAGGAGCCCAGAACTGGACACAGCACTCCAGATGCACCTCACCAGGGCTGAGTGGAGGAGCAGGGTCACCTCCCTCAATCTGTTGGCAATGTTCTCCCTAAAGCACTCCAGGATACCATTGGCCCTCTTGGCTACAAGGGCACTTCTGGCTCATGAACGCTTGGTGCCCACCAGGTCCTTCTCTACAAAGCTGCTTTCCAGCTGATCAGCCTCCAGCCTGTGCTGGTGCCCAGGGTTATTCTTCCCCAGGTGTGGGATCCTGCCTTTGTCTTTGTTGAATTTTAGATGGTTCTTCTCTGCCCATCTCTCCAACCTGTTGAGGTGAGAGATAGTGTTGAAAGCCTTGCTGAAGCTGAGGTAGAAAACATCCACTGCTTTCTCCTCATCCATCCAGGTAGTTGTTCCATCATAGAAGGCAAGCAGGTTGGCCAAGCATGATTTACCCTTCGTGAATCCATGCTGACTATTCCTGATCACCTTTGTGTCATCCTTGTGGATAGAGATGGCCTCCAGAATGAGATGTTCCATCACCTCTTCAGGGATTGAGGTGAGGCTGACTGTCTGGTAGTCCCCTGGGTCCTCCCCCTTGCTCTTTTTGAAGACTGGGGTGACATTTGCTTTCTTACAGCCCTCAGACACCTCTCCTGATTTTGACGACCTTTCAAATGTGATCATGAAGGGTCTTGTTATGGTGCCTGCCAGCTCTCTCAGAACTCCTGGATGCATCCTGTCAGGGCCCATGGACTTGAGGATGTCAGGTTTACCTGGGTATTCTCTAACCTAATTCTCCTTGACCAAGGGGAAGTCTTCACTCCATCATTCCCTTACCTGGTCTTCTGGGTCAGAGATTGCTGAGGGCTGGCCTTGTCAGTGAAGGCCAGTGAAAAGAAGGCATTTTGTAACTCTGCGTTCTCTGCATCCTCTGTTAGCAGAGTCCCCTTGCATTTAGTGACAGGCCCACATTATCCTTTGTTTTCCTTTCATTACTGATGTATTTGAAGAAGCCTTTCTTGTCCTTGACATCCTTGGCCAGATTTAATATCAGATGGGCCTTGGCCTTCCTGGTCTCAGTCCTATTTACTGTGAAAATATCCCTATATGCATTCAGAATGGCCCAGCCCAGCTTCCATATTGACTGTGTTTCCTCCTTACACTTGAGTAAATACAGGAGTTCTTTAAACATCCACACAGGTCTCTCCACGCTTTTGCCTGACTTCTTGGTCATCAGGATGCACTGTTCTTGAGTCTGGAGGAAGTGATCCTTTATTTTCTACCAGCTCTTTTGAACCCCTTTTTCCTACAGTGCTTGTTTCCATGGGATTCTTCCAAGAAGATCCCTGAAGAGGCTGAAGTTAGCTCTCCCAGTCTGTGGTCGCAATCTTGCATCCTTCCCCGTTTCTTCCTTGCCTGATACTGAACTCCAAATCTCATGGTCACTGCAGCCAAGCTGTCCCTAACCCTTCACATCTCCAGCCTTGGAGGCCTTCCCTGTTTGTCAGCAAGAGGTTGAGAAGCACACTATTCCTTGTGGGATGCTCCACTACCTGTGTCAGGAAGTTGTCAGCAGAGCTTTCCAGGAACCTCCTGGACAGACTGTGCTTTGCTCTGCTGCTTCTCCAGCTGATGTCAGTGTAGCTAAACTCACTCACAAGAACCAGTGCCTGTGATTTTGAGGCTACTTACAGCTGCCAGTAGAAGGCTCCACCCACTTCCTTCTCCTGATCAGGCAGCCTGATTCTGTACAGCTTCTACTATTTGTTTAATGAACTAGCCTAGACTTTTCCACATTAGAGTAAGTCTGTCTGGGTTTCCCCTGCTGGTATTGTAACCAACTGAACTGCAAAGGTTAACTTGTTTTCTGGGACTAGCATACTGTGTTTAACTCAAAAATTAAATTGGAAAGGCTATCCATGTACAACTGGAGCTGGTTTGGAAGAGCAATGCAACACGGGTGAGAGATAGAAGCCTCTAAACCTTGTCACCTGGGTAAGACTGAAGACAGATATGGGATAAGGAGGCAAGGACAGTGTTATAGCCACTACTAACTCTGCAGAGCAGAAGGGGAAAACTACAACTTGGTCTTCATGAAACAAGATAAAACATGAGTGGAGATGTTAATTTCTCATTCCAGTTAGTCAGTACTGGTGTGTTCTGGAAAGGCTGTCCTGTGTTCTACAAATGCTAAGCACACTTCTCTTAAGAAAGCAAGCCTTCAAAGCAGCTCCGAACACACTGGGGCTGCTGGAAGGCTCACACTGATAAAGAGGCTGGTGAAATTGGAAGGATTAATCTCAGTCATTCCTTGGGAGTGGAATGGAGCCTCATGGCCTCTAAGAGAGGCAAACAGTCTTGGTTTGTCTGCACAACTAATCTGAATAAGATCTGGAGGATATGCTTGGGTACTGGGTTGTGATTATCTCAGCTATTTGGGGGTGTGCTGCTTGACCTAGCTCAAGTCCATTTGAGAAGAATCCTCCTAGACAATGGCTGGGCACCACTTGGGGACTTTATGGACCAAGACTGGTCCCAAGAAGCAAGAAAAGGTAAATGGGTTCACAGGAAGAGTTTAACTTATCACAACCAGACAGCAGAGCCTGACCTTGGTTAGTTTATTAATACAAATCTATCCAGGGAGATCTGCTTATAACTTGTACAATTACTTGCTGTGTAAATCCATTACTCAGGCCATACCGTAACAAACAGATAGAAAATGCCAAGCAGATATCTCGGTTCCTGCCTTGGCAGACCATCAAAAAAGGGTGCTAGGTTTGCTAATGGACTTGTGCTTTTTCCTGCTCACCTGGCAGAACCAATAAGAGCAAACAGCAATGCTGTGCATTAGGAGCTATCTAGACAGTTCGTGAGTGATTAAGGAGAGGTCAGTGTGGACAAACAAAAGAAACAACAGAAATCAGAAAACGCAAACTGGGGAGGGAAGCAAGGTCAAGGAATACGTTAGCAAAAAGATCACTGAACACAGAGTTATAAACAAACCTGTTGCAGTCAGTTTTCTTCTGTGAGGTTATTAAGATGCCCAAAGGTGGATGGGTATCTGATAGCACTTGTCAAACAAACCAAGTTCCTCAAGTCAACGGGTACACAGCAGTATTGGTGCAATTTAAGTTTGGAACATCAGTCCAGAATATCTGATCTGCTGCAGGTGATTTGGTTTCTGCTTGGTTGTGGCTTTTGGTTTTTTTTCTTGCTTACTGTAACTGTTACATAAGCATATTACTGCAAAAATGCAAATGATCTTTTCCTTTCCATTTTGGTTACTCATTTGTCCTGATATGGTCTGATTTTGACGCTCACTGGTCTGTATGTGGCTGCTTTCATACAGACACCTTCTACTTAGGCATAGACTAAGTTACCTTCCTTATTGCAAATATAATTTAGTCTCCTGGCATAGGAATTAGGTATTTAGATAAATATCAAGGCTGTGATGCGTTTCTAACACATCTGTATTCCAGTTGCTGGGTTTTTTTAGTTTCAGTTTTCTGTTGATTATTCAGAAATTGTCCCTGTCACCTACATCTTAGAAGACAGCATAGGAAATTGCTCCATGCTCAGATTCTCTTTGGCATTCTTTAGTTTTATTAGCCTTGGCTTTTTCTTAAAAAAACCCCAGCCTTTCATTTTTGATCTCCTCCTACATCCCAGTCTTTTAATGCACTTCACACATTTATGGGAGGAAGGAGAGGGCATATGGACAAAATTCATCTGCCAAAGTTTATTCAACTTGTTTCATACCTTTGTGCTATCTTTCACCAGGATAAGGGTCAACAGCCAGTGTTAAATGCCATAGTCCATTAGTCAGGGGGGCAGCTTGGATGGGTAAGAATCTGCTGTAAATCAATTCTCTTCACAGATAATCCATGTTTCACGTGTGGTTTTTAAAGATCATCTATGCTTTTCCAGTAGCTCAAATGGCAATACAAAAATACCAGCAAAGGGTATGTTTATAATATGTAATCAGTGTACCAGGACTAATTTGTATTGCCCCCTCTATCACCAAGTAACATTTCCACTGCAAGGTTTTATTATAGAACTTCAAGTCCGTCCTCAAAGCTATTTATTGGGATGCAAAGCTCTTCCCTGTATGGTCTGAGAAGCAACACCACGCAGTCAGTGCTCAGTCAGCCACATATGGATTCCCCCACGTTCGGCCCTGTCCTGCTACCACCATACTGTGCAATTTAGAGCTGAACAAACTTTTCAGCATAGTTGCAAATCTTGCAACCTGTAGTTGTTAGCTACACAGAACTGCTCAACATTGACTTTTTTTTTTAGCTTATCTTCACCTGATTCTCCCTTCTTCTCACAGCACTTTGATACATGCACGTAGCAACTTCCCCATGTCACTTCCTGTAACACACAAATCCATTTACTTGGTGTAAACTGCATTCATTTTAGATAGTTTGGCACCTATTTTGTAAATAACCCCTCCGAAATTCTTTGTTGTTGTAATTTATTTGCTAGAGATGGTTCTGAGCTGAACCAAGGGAGAAAGAAAAATGGTCATCACTAACTTGCCTTATGAATGACCTGTCTTGTACAGATGGCTGGACTTCTATCAAATGTGTATAAACAAAGTATATAGAGCATTTCAGCTCCACAACTGTGATTTATTATTTCCTTATTCCCACCCTGAACACCCAGCATGGGCTTCAGAAACTATAAACTTCAGTGATCGTGTTTCAATTTATGAAAAATTATTCTTGATGCAACAACCCTTTTTCCCTTCTCTCCCCACTTTCCTTGTGGATGTAGTAGAACTATGTAGATGCTTTGTGTAAATAACCATTCTCTTTGGGAATTGGTTGATTGGGTTATCAAATAATAGCCCCCCAAATCTTATAAAAGTGAAGGATAATAATGTAACTGTTATTATTTTAGCCTTCAGGATTACCAGTTTATTGTGAAGAGGTGCTTATCTTAATATACTTTGGTAGAACTTCTGATGTAATAGGTACCAATAAACACAGATGGAATGAAATATATTACAGCTTCAGCAATTGCCTTCTGAAATACAGATGTGAAATTGTGTTTGTGGCAGAACTCTTCAAATTAGTTGGTTACTAGAGTTCAGAACACGGGCTTTAGAGAGGAAAACAGAGTGAGCCTGAGTGCTAACACTTCACTCTGACCTGTATGTACACAATCTAAACCACTGCTGCTCTGGGAACTCCTGGGTTGCAACACACGGGTTGCAATCACAGCACCACTGACAAACTCCCATGGGATCAGTATTTCACTAGGGGCTTCACTTTTGCTGCACGTGACATTTGTAGAAAAATATACCTTTCACATGTAGCTAACTACAAGCAAGATTTGTTTTATGCACATCCAAATAGTTTTTTGTGAACATCTAACTGTACATGCCATTTGGTACCTAACCTAACACCGTGCCTAAGTTGTGACATTTGTCTGCTTGCCTTCAAGGGCTACACTTGACTTTCTGCAATGCTTCTGGGTTTACCATCTAAACCTGCTCCAGTTTTAATACACATGAACAGTTTTCTTTTATTAGGTGACAAAACTACAGTTGAGAGGGCTCTTGAAATAGCCATATCTTTGTGTTAAGCAATCTGATATAATCAAATTTAGCTGCACACGTTTTCGCAACTCAAAACAGACTCGAAAATAATGGAGACCATTTGCAATGGATATCAAAACCACATAATCTAACCCCAGTGAGTACAACAGTTTGCTATGTAAAAGTCAAGCTCCTTGGTAACATTAAAAT
>VYZT01033072.1:0-18647 GCA_013400735.1 Pomatostomus ruficeps | reverse complement strand
ATTTTCATTATAATTTAGAAAGCAGGCGAGGAAATCCTGAAGAAAACCTTTTGTCCTACCTTCATCGAAACCCAATTTTAGTTCAGATACTCAGTCTACTGTGACACAAGCAAAATTGTTCATTGGAGCTCAGGATGCACAGGCTATGCCTTTAAAAATGCACTAACATGTTAATGTAGATTCATCCTGTTTTACTGAGCATTAGAAAATTTATTTCACATGACATAGGGGGCAAAGAAGTTTATTTTTTGTCAATTAAATTCTTAAAGCTCAGATGAGAAAATTCCATGTCGCTGTAGGTGTAACAAAGCTGTCATACAGGGCATGTAAGACAAGTTCCAGACAATAGTACTGATGGCTGCAGTCCCAAGAAAGATAGGTATGCCTTCTAAAGGTGAAGATGTGCCATGCTCTGAATAATCCAGTCTCATTTACAGTGTTCTGGTTTGTTCTTCCTTGTAATTACTCTGAGGTTAGAGGTCTGGTCTCTAGAGATGGCCGCAGTTTAATGATGTTTGGTTGCCAGCAAGTTATCTTCTAAAACTCTACTTAGCACAGAAAAGAATGTAAAAAAGGATTATTTTTTTTTTTTTCACTTCATGGGAAAGAAATCATAGAATAACTTAAGTTTGAATGGATCTCAGAAGGTCATCTGGACTAGACCTTGTTCAAAACAGAACTAATTTCAGCTGTCTTAAGTGAGAACTAGCACATGCAATCCTATGGCTTCCTCTGGTAGTTTAAAGAAATATTTTTCCATTTACTTGTCTCTACTGAGCACTCTATAGCACATGCCCACCCTCATATCCACTTGTTGACCTTGCCTCTGATCCCAGCTCATGAGCTTGCCCTCTGTCCCTCAGCCATTTCATAGTTTTGCATTTTCAAATAACTTCTTTGTTGGTGTTTCATGGTTTTCACAGTGTAATTTTACTTTTCTTATGAAGAGATGCACACAGGCCAAGTCATTACCTTCTTTTTCTGCCATATTCAGAGAGTAATAAACAGGCAAGACATTGAAATTATCAGCAGAGAAGAAAAAAAAATCAGAAACTACAAAATCTTGATGTGTATGTAATTAGAATGCAATGCAACTTTCCATTTTTAACCAGAAATTAAACTTGGTTTATTGCTTTATACTTGTGGAATTATTTGAAGTGGTGTGAAAGGAATGAAACAACGACATAAAATATGGAAGAAAAAGGGATTTAATAAAGTTTAGGGAATAAGATTATATATTTTGGGTGCCTCTCTAAAGATAATTCCAGGGAGATTAAAATATATATACGTGGACTATCTAAATTTATATATTATTAAATAGCTGTTCATCAGAGTAGTTCTGTCAGAAAAGTCTGAATTTTCTTAACAATTTTTCCTTATTCCAAATTTTCATCACCGTAGGGAAGAGGGCACAAAAGTATTCTTACATTCATGCTGTATACACTTGACAGTATTGTATATGCTCAAAACAAGTTGCAGGGATGCAACTTCCAGGGTCCATTCCAAGGTCCTTGTGAAAATTCCTGATCTTCCTGAAGTTAGGAGACTTCAAGGAATTAGAAAGTCACTAATTTACATGATGATGTAGTGAGGTGTTTATATTATGTTGCCTTAACAGTTTTTGGAGGTGTTCTTATAAATATACATCATGAGTGGTCTTTCAAGACAAAGCTTCTGTTTTATATCAAAACCCTGAGATTAAAAAATGTCTTCTCTTTACACCTTTTATGCTGAAGTAAACAGTGAAACAGCAGAAATTATTTTGTATCTCCATTGATTGGAGTGTGATTTCTCCAGCATATTGCCTTCGTAAAATGGGGTTGGGCTTTGTTGTTTGAATGGCTATATGGAAAAAGATGTCTTTTTCCAGGGTATCTTATTCCCAATAACAAATACTTCCTCTATTTACAGCAAATTGCAGTCCTGTAATAAAAAGAACTTTATATACCAAGGACCATGTGTTTATTCTTCAATTTTTTGTCGTTCTTCACGTCTGTTTTGAAGCCAGACTCTGGAAACTGGACACTGAAATCTTCAAGTCAAACGCATGCTAAAACAGGACAGCCTGCATAACAAGTTAAGCAAGAAAAATACATGGCTATCCCTTGACTTAAGAGGCAATTAAAACCACTTTCGTGGATAAATAGCCTGTAATTGTTATGGCAGTCAGGAAGAAGATCCAGCAAGGAGTTTATGTAGCTAAAAGTGAAACAGGAATCAAGTCATCTCTCAGGAGAAAGACGGGAGGAGAGTTAAAGACAACTGCCTCAACGACCATTTCACTTTCAGACATTTTTCTCCTTTTACATGAAAATTGAAAAGTGGCTTTAGCAACAGGCTTTTGGNAGTCACAGAGTAGCTTTCTAACTACGAGTGATGTCAATCAGTCACCTGTAAATTATTGTCCAAACACCTACTCCGTGTGTGTGTGTGTGTGTGTGTGTGTGTGTCTTTTCATATGATAATGGGGAGATTCTATGGCAACCATTGAAAATGAAGGCCTGGAAACAAAAGCTGCAGCAGCAGAGGATCAGTACATATTCACTGTGTCTGCAGGAATAACAGCAGAGACTCCTCTCAGAAAGGTATCTGATGGCAGCGTGTAAAAGAGACGCCTTTGTTTTAACTCAGGCACAGTTAACTCACTCCACAGTTAGTGTCAGGATTTCATTACTCCCAAGTTTCACTGTAAGCTTTTTTTTTCCACACAAAACCGTATCTACGGTAGATATGTTAATAAGAGGTTAATGATGCTCTCATCATACTTCGGGGGTGAACAACAGAAATGGGAGACAGAAAAGAAGAGGTTTAGCAGCCAAATGCTGCTGATTTCCTCACGACTGGTTACAGTCTCAAAAAGAATTCACATATAAGTAGTGTAAGCAGGATTAGGCCTATATAGGACTGATGTCATGTGAAATCAATACTTTATTGCAGGTTATAGTTAATTACTTATCTGTTGGTCCAAAAAAGGGTTTGTCGTCTGAGCAAATGGAGATATGAAATATCAAGCCCAGTTGTTTGCTGAACAGCAAATTACTGTTTTGGTGATTGTGCTTTCCCACAAAGATGAAGCAGCAATCTATGTCATCGTGTCACGTAAAGTGATAATGCAGATATGAAATAGCCTGCAGGACAGGCTGCTATAAGTGTTCCTGTTATTGACTGCAGGAAGAATATAAGTTCATTCAAGCCTGACTTTAGAATAAATCAAAACAGAAATCTTTAAAGTGAGAACTGATAAAAAGTAAAAAATAAGTTTAAGAGCAAATGAAAAAACTCCAACCTTTCTATTTACTCTGTAATGTCACTGTTTTTGTACTACTTAGTTTAGAAACCATCACAATGCAGTGATACACTAAACTGGTGATTACAGGTGGTCTTGCTATTCTTGTTTTAAACATTTTCTTTTTCCTTAACCATATCACAGGTTTTTAGTAAATTATTTTGTTAAAAAAGTCTAATAAAATTTTAAAAAATCATAGGAAGAAAAAGTTTTGCTAATGAATATGACAATATATTCTCTCCTTGAAGTAATACTGTGACTTCATTAGCATGAGTTTCCAACAGAATGTTGTATTGCCAGAACAGGACTACAAAGTGAACACTCATTTCATCATGTTTTGCTCTCAGATGACTAACAGTCATGATATCTATGAGATTTTGAATGATATGCCAGTTGTAGAAAAGTATTGGTGTAGATAATTTTCCTGTCACTAATTTTCCAAAACGACTGTATTTACAAATAAATGAATAAACTCCCAGTGAATGAGAATTCAGGCTTCCAAATCAAAGCCAGTGCAGGATTAGGTTCATATTAATTGATAAATTCTTTTTGAAAACTTCAGGCCCACTTACTGAGTATCCAGGTGAAAAGAGAAAAGAAAGAGTAGAAAAGGAAGGCTGAAATTATAAAGAACAGTTCTGTAAATAATAAAGTTTCATTATCAAGAAAGGATGGTTCACACTGCAGATTTATTTCTCCAATCTTACCAGTTTATCTAAATATTTATATTCCTCATACTGGTATGCTCTTAGACTTTCATATGGGTCCTGTAAATAGGTACAACTTACATTCTTTTGCTCTTGTTTGTGTGATTGTGTCCTCATTGTTTTGGATGTAAGTTCACTCCAGTCTGTTATCCTTTCATGGAAAGTTGATCACATAGGACTCTAAAAGCACAAGGGCTCCAACAACCCAGGCTTCCTTGCATGCCTCAATAACTTGAGCTCACCCTCTCCAAATATCTCCTTTCCACTGAAGCTGTATTTTGTTTTGCACAGTAGTGGAAACAAGCCAACGAAGATGTATGTTGTATAAAGTTTCCAAAATTACTTCTAATTCTATTTTTAACCCAAACAAAAAAAATGTGTAGACTTACTCAAACCATAAAACTTCCCACATTTCTCTGAGTAAGTTTTCTGCTCACTCTCAATCCATCTTTGAACTTAGGGAAAATCTCTAGCTGTTCAGTCTTCCTCTTCCCACACTGGCTTTCTTCAGACAATGAATTCTCTCCCTCTTCCTGACCCTTCCTAATGAGAGAGGACCTGAAGATGTTGAAGAATTCAATAGAAAAGAATTTCACCAGACAGAAAATGAAGGAGCAAAAAACATTGAGACTGATGATTAGCTGTAAAATATTGTATGTTTTTTCCTTCAAAGACGTCAAGGTTTTAATAGCAGCTTGTGGAAATTCCACTTTTTCTCTCTTCCTTCTTGTGTCAGATACTGGATTTCCCTAAATAACTTTCTGAAACACAAAAGTAGAAATGATGACTGGGGATTTATGAAGAATTCTGACACAAATATGAAAAAGATATTTTTGCTCATTTATTATCAAAGAGTATGTTGTGTATTCCTCTGCCTGTGATTCCCCAAGAGAATTGGACTTAAAATGTTTAGTTAAACTGCTAAATTAAAATAGAATGTCCAAAATATTTCACTGTAATTTAATAGAAGATTACTGCTCCTCCACCAGTAACAGCAGATGTGGACACCGTCATGTCACAAAACATTTTGATTCCAGACTTGCTCTTTATTCCATGGGAGTAGATTATACATCTGCTGAGTTAAATGTACTTTATGAAACAATGTGGACATGATATAATTTTCATGTAAATCTGATGAATACGGTAAAAACAGTCATGCTATATCTGGTCTGTGGTTACTGGATATGAACATAAAAGTCTAAGCTCAAATCCCTAGACAAAGAAAGATACCTACCGTTACTGGGGATGCCAAGGATGCATGGAATTTTATTCTTCTTAGGTTCTATGTCTTGGCCCAAAAGCATATGTTTTCTTTGCTGGTTGTGGGCAACTTCTGGCAATCCACCTTTGAAATGGCATAATGTGTCTCAGAGAGAATTAGATGACTTAATTCTCAGTACCTTAGATTGCAACAGATCAAAGACCATCAGAGAACAAGCCTGGGCACTGCAACTCAGTCCTCTGTACTGATAAAATCTTGCCACAGCAAAAGGCACAGTTTGGGCTCACACCTGTTAACATCCCCAAAATAAAACATGGGTATAATTTAGCAATTAGTAGTGGCCAAAAGCAATTCCAATAAGCATTTGGACATCACCACTTTATTTTGGTGGGTAATAGGGTTTAATTTAATTTAAAAAGAAATTTTGCTGGGCTAAGGGGAAGAGATAATGTGCAAAGCAGCTTATTGAATCCCATGTTCAGTTTTGGGCCCCTCACTACAAGGAAGATATTGGAGTGCTGGAGTGTGTCTGGAGAAGGGCAACGGAGCTGGGGAAGAAGTGGGAGCACAAGTCTTATGTGAAGCATAAGGGAGCTGGGGTTGTAAGCCTGGAGAAAAAGAGGCTCAGGGGGAACTTCATCGCTCTCTACCAAGCACCTGAGAAAAGGCTGTAGTGAGATGGGGATCAGTGTCTTTTCCCACATAACAAGTGAGATGACAAGAAGAAACAGACTCAAGTTGTGACAGAGGAGGTTTAGATTGGATATTAGGAAAAATTTCTTCATGGAGAGAGTTGTCAAGCCTTAAAACAAGCTGCCCACAGAAGTGGTGGAATCATCATCGCTGTAAGTATTTAAAAGACGTGTAGCTGTGACACTTAGGGATGTGTTGGGCTTGGCAGTGCTGGGTTAATGCTTGGACTTAATGTTCTTAAAAGTCTTTTCCAACCTCAATGATTCTATGATTCTCTGAAGAGGAGAGAAAAGGGAAAATCCACTGTATGGGGAAATAACAAAACTGTGAAACATTTCTGTTTAGCAAAAAGTGACAAAAGAACAATGAAGAGAAAAGGAGAAGTAAAACTACCCTCTTCGAGTGTTGTAATGGTTAGTCTCTGCTTACTTAATATGAGATATTGCCGTCAGGCATCGTGTCACATGGGGGAAGATAAGACACTAACATTAAAGAAACAGGACCTGATACTCTCTAAGAGAGCAACATCCCTGTTCAGAAGAGAAAATCCACTCTGTTTACATCAGAAGTTGAAAGGCCAACAGTTGATTCAAAGGGATAATGTTCATGATGATAAAAACATTAAAATAATATTTTGATGATACACAAAAATAATTTTTTTATGAAACACAGTGCAAACAACACAAACCAACCACCATAAAAACAAGGGGAAAAATTTGCTGAAAACAACACCCCTATTACACAAATGTGGCATATTAAAACATGCTTTGTGCTTTATTTTTATAACAGCAAAATAATGCCTCTTGCACCAGATGAAAGACAAGGAGTGAAAGAGGTACTCGTGGTGCTCTGGCATGATTGCTCAAGGTTGTAAACATTTTGGCTTTGACCTCTTCTCTGTGAGTCATTTGAGACCCTCTGTATCACTGTACCTTGGATACCAGGGCAAAGAGGCTGAAGGTCGTAAAAATGCATTGTGGCCTTTTCTACAGGCAATGTGGTTGGAAACACTATCCTGGTCCATTACTGAATGAAAACTTTCTAGCCAAAACCTGCCTATTGACCTAGAAATGTTAGTTTGAAAGACTAGAAAAACCCCTATTAGATAATTATATCTTCTGGGTTATAGAAATAAAAAGATATTCATTTTTTCCCCTTAAACTGTGTATTCTTATTTAATGTATGTAATGTGCCATGTCTGTAGGTATCTTGGACTAGTATTTAAAATTCCCATTAGTTAAAGCAACAGCTTTGGGAGGATTTATTGCTCAGGTAAATTAACCTGTTGTTTGTTTGGTTGGTTTTTTCCCAACATTCAGAGGGATATACAGGCTGAAATCAATGTGCTTATGTCCATTTTGTGTGTATATCTAACTTTCATTGACATTGTATTCTGTGAAACCATAGCCTATTATAAAAAGAAAAAAAGATAAAAAAGGAGGGCTAAATAGCAAAAAACCTGTGCCCAAATATACAGGCTCAGATTTGTGTTTTCACAGGACTGGATGTTCTCTTCACGTGATACTTCATTCAATAGAAATGTGTGCTTGTGCTTAACTTTAAAAGTGAAAATATTTCTCTTCAGGTAGGTATTTTCAGCCACTCAATGGTAATCATGTGTTTAAATGCTCTACTGCATGAGGTCCATCATGATGTTTTCTTGAAAGCACCTTTTGGCATAGACTTAATTCTAGATGCCTTATTCCAGAACAGGAATGCGGAAATTTTCTCCTACAGTCAAGTGGCACTGACTTTCCTGTGATGAATCCCTGGCCTATTTAAAATTGCAGCTGATTCTACAAACTTAGGTGCTTCAGTTTTTCACTTCATATTTCAAGGCTGAAAAGGAAAAGCAGAGAAATAGAAACCTCATGGATCTGTTTTAGTCCAGTTTTTTGTGCCTGTGAATTCAATTTAATTTGATAATAGAAAGAGAATTTGCACGGTAAATATTTGCAAGGTCTGAGCATGTTTCACTATTTCATCAGTTTTTCATTGGCTTCCCATCAGTAAGTGAAAACAATTGTCAAGTCATCTCGTGTACCCTCTTGACAAGAATCACATTACATTAACATCAATCTTAGGAGACGTTTGCGGAAAGGTGCATGGAACGTTTTCTTACCTTGCACAGTGGTGCTGGTATCACCAGCAAGTGTGTTATAGTTAGAGGTGATAATAGTAAGTATCAAAAAAAACCCCAAGGTTGAGTATCAGGTCTCAGGTCCCTGCTTGAGTTTGCTGTGCTGGTGGATAAAAAATTCTTTGCCAGCAAACATGGTGTGGCTGTTGCTGAGCATAAAATGCGAATCTATGAAAAGTAGCTCTGACTCCTCATAGCAATATTGTAACATTGACGTTGTCCACAGAGCACATGAAAGAAAACATGCTTCCTGTGAATGCTCATGCAAAGTAGAGTGTTTGGAAAAAGAGGCATGAGCATCAAAAAAAAAATCAATTTTTTAAATTCAAATTAATATTTTGTAGACCCTTTTTCTCCTAGAGTTTTCACAGCTCCTAATAACACTGTTCTAATGACAAGGTTTTACATTTTTATGGTCTTGTAATTGATCTCTCTAGTACACATTATGACAGAAAAGTTCCCTGTGGATTATTTTTAATCTCTTGTATCTATTTCAGGAACCTTAAAAAACCCCCCAAACCCAGCCATTTCATATCTCTTTTAGAAATGGAAGCTTTGAATTTCGTCACTACCTTTTAATGATCAGCCCTTTGGAGAAAGAGAGTTTTGGAAGAGGGCCATTATAAAATATAGTAAAAATGCAATTCTAGCTTGTTTCATAGATTGGAATGTGGGGCATTCTGTTAGAAGAAACATATTGCCAGATTTTACTGATCATCTCTTTTAACATATATTCACATCTTTTCACATTCCCTGGCACTGAAACTGTTTTGCAGACAATGCAGGAGAAATTTCAGATTTGAGGTGATCCACTATTCTGATTGCCAGTAGGAGGGCAGAATCCGTGGAGACTGAAAAGTGCTTTTTAGTACCAAAGCCAGAGGTTCACATAAAATAAAACAACAAAAAAATATGTGCTAGTTTTGTCTGGGGTAGAGTTGATTTTCTTTGTAGTAACTAGTATGAGTTTATGTTTTGGATTTGTGCTGAAAACACTGTTGATAATACAGAGATGTTTCTATTATTGCTGAGCAGGGCTTACATGGAGCCAAGGCCTTTCCAGACACCACCCCACCTGCGAGGGTGCTGGGGGTGCACGAGGACTTGGGAGGGGAGACAGCTGGGACAGCTGACCCCAGCTGACCACAGGGACATTTCATTCCATATGGCTCCGTACTCAGGATTTAAAGCTGACGGTAGAACAAGGAAGGGAGTTGTGCAGGGTTATGGTGTTTGTCTTCCTAAGTCATAGTTACACGTGATGGAGCCCTGTTTCCTGGGGATGGCTGAACACCTGCCTGCCCGTGGGAAGTGGTGAATGAATTCTTTGTTTTGTTTTGCTTGTGTGTGTGTGGCTTTTGCTTCACCTGTTAAACTGTCTTTATCTCAACACACAAATATTTTTCAGTTTTACTATTCCAGTTCTCTTCCTGATCCCATTGTTGAGGGTGTGAGTGAGCATCTGTGTGGTGCTTAGTTGCCAGCTGGGGTTAAACAACAACAAAATACAGTAACTGAATGTGAAAAGAAAGGAAGAAACTCTAAAGAAAATGAAGAGAACTGAGAACATGCCCATAACTAATTCAGTCTCCACTGAAATCAGCAGCTTTGTGTTTTTTAAAATTTATTTTAATGAGATTTGGACTGGATAGCAGAGGGTAAGCACATAGATCTCTGAATTAGGTTGATAGGCAGTTGTGTAATAGGTAATAGTATATAATTACCATAACCAGTGAGGTTGACTTTGTGTCTAGAAGACAGAAAGGAACTAGTTACCAAACTGTCAGAGTTAGAAACAAACCTTCCACTGAAAGTTATTTGCAGAGGTTTATTGAAAGTTTGCCGGAATAGATCAGGAAGTTTTTGGGAGGTTCTACTTTTCCTGCATGCCAACCAAGTACAGAGGCTATTACTCAAAGATGGACAAATCCTGTTTTTTTACCTCATCTTAATGAACAGCATTTGATACTGAATATGTCCTTAAGAGATTTTCCTAGCTTAAGTTAAAGTGACTCCCTTACCAGGCATTTGTAATATTCAGGAAAATTATTCCTTGATAAAAAAGTATTGATTGCTGTGCCTTTTATTACCTGGAGTCTTCCCTAAAATGTAAAGTAAAAGTGAGCAGAAAATGTAAATATAGTACTGGCTCTATTTTAACAAGGTGCATCTTTGATCTGTTTAGTTCTCATGAATTGGAAGGCAGGTCTTTAGGAAATACCTTGCAAATTATTCTTTGAACTTTTTCCAAAATATTTTGTCTTATCTTGCAGTAAGTTTATTTCTTTGGTTTACCTGGCATCAAGAATTGCTATAATCTGCTAGTTATAATCCACGGATTGCAAAATAGAGTTTTGAATTAAATTTTATGTTATTTGCCATTAGTCAGTTCCCAGGTTCTATTAAGTCATCTTATATTGGTAGTGAGGATATACAGAAAAGCAACTTCAATTTTCCAGCAGAATTTTTATTATGAATGTTTTTTCAATGGAAGATGTCAGATTAGGGAATTTTATTGACAGGATTCAGTCAGCAAGTATTAGCCTAATTAATGTCTGCTGGTGCATGTCTGAGTATGTTTGTGTACTTCAAGTAACCTTTGCACGTCCAGGGAAGTTCCCATGAAGTCTAGACATGCTCACATCCCTGCAAAAGAGAGAAGTCTGGCAAAGAAGCCCTTTTAGCTGTGTTTTCAGCTGGTCCCAGTGTTAACCTTCATGGGCAGTTTATAAGAAGCCCATCCTCTTCACTGGGGACTGGGATGACCATTTGTCCCCATCTCTCATAGGTGTAGTAACGCAGAGGTGCTGTTTCAGCTCTCTTCCTTGTGCCCATGAGAGGCACTGGACCTGCCAGAAGTGTAATATGTCTTGACATTTGTTCCTTAATATAGTTCAGCCTCACAGGAGCCTGGCATGTGGCTTGCTGTGCTGAACAGACCACATTTCCTTCAAATACTTTCATTTCTGTAATCCTGGGTGTGTGACGTGCTGCTCCGAAGGAAGCTTACCACAGTTGCCTTGTTTCCAGTTGAGCTGCCGTGGCAAAATGCCTTCCACAGGGGAGGCTTCAGGGAGAGTTAGGTTAAAGGCCTGGGTTAGTAAAAGAGCCACTTTTTAAAGGATGTGCAGTTAGGCTGTTCATATGCTTCTCCAAAGCTGGGAAAGTTTCTCAATAATGGGGAGGTGGGAATATCATGCAGGAAAATTTGCGTGACCTGGATAGCAAGTGAGATGAAAATTTGTGTTATCGTAGACAGGGTCATGCACTGAAGGATTATTAAGGCTCTGGTGTGTCAGCAGTGGTAAATAAGGGAAGAAGAGGAAATGGGTGCATGAGTCAGCTGCAGGATGGCTATAAAACAGACCTGGAAAGAGTCAATGGCAATCCTAGAATGAAAACTGGAGAAAGCTTTTTCAATTGAGGTAATAAAGTATGACTGCACTGTGCAGGACCCTGAGGAAGTCATAATCTAATTAGTCTACATGGTTTTAGTCAACCAAGCAAGCTCCAGCAGGATAAGTTGAAATAAGAATGTGTGTAAAGTGGAGATAATTAATCAGGCAAATGGAATACCCACATTACAATCAAAGGCTAAAAAAACATGGTTTCACTAAGTGAAATCTTCCCATCAGTAGATCAAAGTGGGTAAAACACAGTGGGGAAAAAAGAACAATTTGAAGTAGATGACAGTGCTGGCACAAGACCAAATAAATATAAATGTGCAAGAATTCCTTGCATTGTGGTGGAGAAGCAGCTGAACTGACCCCAGCAGTGCTGCACACCAAATGAGCTCAAACCAAACAACTTGAGCATTTCTCCACAACTGTCTGTGGGAGTCCTTCCCATATTCTGCTCTGAAGAAATAGTATTCATAAGCTTAAGAATCAATCAAATTAATATATGGGAGAAAAAACCCCCAGTGAGATCTGTTAAACAGCTTTCAGCTAAGGAGATCCCCAAGATGGGAACAAGCTAGAGAGTCCTTGAGCTAAGAAGCTGTGAAAGTTTCAGGGTGTTGTTGCCACATGCTTATCCCATTGTTATTTTCTTCCATGGACACTCATTGTTTATCAGA
This sequence comes from Pomatostomus ruficeps, assembly GCA_013400735.1. NCBI lineage: Eukaryota > Metazoa > Chordata > Aves > Passeriformes > Timaliidae > Pomatostomus > Pomatostomus ruficeps. The sequence goes on along the minus strand of VYZT01033072.1, from coordinate 6,521 downwards.
GTCTTCAGTGTGTTTTCAGTAGTTTCTCATAAAGCAAAAACTAATCAAAGAAAGAAACAATGGACTAACACCACCCCTCTGTCAATCTTCCCCCAAAACCCCACCAAAAAATCCATAACGCCCTAGGCTATTTTCTTTCTACTAAATATAAATGCATGGGATTTTTGGCATGATCATTCCTGCCTGTAGCCTCGAGAAAACAGAAATATCCATCAACATGGTAGACAGTGTCTTCTGTGTGAAAGGACAGGCTGTTTTAAAGCATGTGATAAGAAGAGCAGAAAGCAGTAGGCTTTGTCATTTGAGAAAGCATAGTTCAGAGGGCGTCCAAGATGCAGTGGAATAAGACAAGATGCAGCAGTGTATCAGGAAATTGCCAGTTTTCAAGGACTAAAAATTGAGAGCTGTAGCAGAAATTGTTTTGGTGCCTTTGCTGCAGAAGTGACCACTGCAACACCACAATTGAGTGTGTCCGTGGATGAGATTTGTGCATGTGAAAGGGTAGCTGGGAGTCAGTTCAGTAACCTGAGCAGGTGATCAGTCTCTGTAACAAATCTTCCTTGTCTCCTCCCCTAGGGGATACCTATCCATTTCTGTATAACCTGTAGTTCTTGTTCAAGAATAGAGTACAGAACTGAATATTTCAGGAGTTTTTTGGGTGGTTTTTTTTTTTCCTTCTCTATTTTCTTTATTTTTTTTTTCCTCTGGTAAGGGGGGGCCTAATTATTTCTGTATTGCACCAAAGTGGGACACTCATATTTCTGTCCCCCAAGTACTCTGTCTCCAGCAGTGACTGGCTGATAGTATCTGCACCCCAAAAAAACAAAGAGAAAAGAAGTTTTACATTAACAATTGGAGAATGTTCCTCTTTACTCTCTGTAATTGGAAAAATCTTTTCTGCAACTTATACATTACTGTTCAATACTGTAATTTTAGATATTCTAGTTATTTATACAATAAATATTCTTTTTTATTGGAAACTATTTAACGTTATATAAAAATGTAGCAAAAGCGTCCATGCTTGGCTCACTACTTATTAGTTATGAATGTTTTTCACTGCTTGTTGCAAGGGCGCATTCCACTGTATGAGTTAAGGAGAAGAAAATTCTGATTGCCTCTCTTGTCTCCACTGCCTCAGCCTCTGTCCACTGTCATGAGACTTTATCTTTTTATTTCTTCTGAGAGAGTCCTGGCCTTCATGTCTTTGTTAATTTTTTTATATCTAAACACTGATCATTCTTGCCTACAGCTGAAGTAATTTCTGGAGTAAGAAGTTGCAGAGTCCAAGTGAAGTAGCACCACTTCCTTAATACAGCAGCATCTGTTTTTCTCATTGTGTTTGTCCTTTCTGTGCTTTGCAATCCTTAAAGCTCTGCATGTGAAGCTGACTTTCACTAATGATAGGGAAAAAATCTTCACTGAACTGCCTGTTGTCAAGCCCAAGTCTGTTTTAGTAGCTTGAGGCAGCAGAGGTGAAATTTTTACCCACAGTTGAACTGTGAGAACTGGGAACATGCTGGCTGCATCCTGACTGCATGCCAGGATCCCTGTCCTCCCTGGAAAGGAGGCCATGGACCCAGATATGAGGCTGGGAGGAAGGGGCACTTCAGGGATTACACATCTCTTCCCAGCCTGTGAGGTGTTCAAGCAGCATGAATGGCTTCAGCCCTGGCATCAGGTCCCTTCTTCCCTTATGCCGAAGGATAAAACCTGCCTGGACTCCAGTTGCCTCTGGAATGTTCCTGTTCCAAGGACTTTGCAAGAGTGAGGGCGGGAATAAGAAAGGAAAATGGAAATAGGAGGATACAAGTGTTTGCAGCAGAGCTGGTTGAACAGTCATAGGAAATCTTGGTCCCAATGGATTGCATAAGGCTCACAGCAGAATTTCTTGTCTTTACTGTGGATGCAATTGCCTGTTCCTCATGTTGTTATCACAGGAATCATAAGACACATTTGAAAGCGTATATTAACAATATTGTTACATGGGTTTGATTTAGATAATTAATGCCTTTTAACTTTGCTTGATTCATTCCATTTACTTTTCTTTGGAGATTTTTTTCTTCAGTAAACTTTCTGGAACAGAAGTTCTTCAGATAGCATATTTTTTTTATCAAGCTACTATGGTTACTGACTATTCTGATAACAACTTAGTATCCTGAGTGGGAAAACCTATGATTATTCTGAACATTTCAAGACATCATATTTTTCTTAATTATAATACAGATATATTTATTTATGAACAATTGCTTAAAATTTTTAAATTATTATATTTGTTCTCTTAATAAATATTTTTAATAAACATGTCCAGATTTCAGTGAACATAGGAGCTTCCATTGAAAGATATTCTCTGCTCCTGGGTTCTTTATTAAAAAATAATTTTCTTTTTTTTTTATGTGACAGCTTTCATTACAATTATTTTTGAGTGAAAATATATTGCAGGTAGGTCCCATGTTGTCTGACACATGTTTGTGTCTGCAAATCACAAAGTGGAAGGGCTTATGGATTTTTTTTCTTTGTTTTTCAACATTTACAGTAATTTCCACTCATAGAGTATTGTGTATTCTCTCTGGAGTGCAATACAGGATGGTAGTTTTTTTACATAATTTGCAATATCATCCATTATTAGACTCATATTCAACTAGCAGTTATTTTACATGTGCGGGAATTACATATATTAAGTAATTATGTATGGTGTTCATAAATAGCAAAATATTCTGAAAAGTCACATTTTTTTCTTCTCTAAATTTATTTCACCTGTGAAAAACTGATCTCAGACTCCAACATTTCTTTTTTCTTTGTTTGTTTTGTATCTATTAATGCCTTCCTCCTTCTTTTTTTTTGGGCAACATTAGCTCAAGAATGACTAGTGAAACTGAATATAAATATGAAAAACACGCCTATTAGATTTAAACATAAATTACCTCATTCTATCCCTGGTTTGTGATCCCTTTTCCTTTAGCCTGCTGTGTTTCTCTGAATGTATTCATTTTTGGAACAGTTAATTACCATACCAGATTCTCATTTAAAATGTAAGAGCTTTCAAACCAAATAAGTTACATATATCAGACATTAACAGTAAAGTGCATCTGGATGGCAGAGCCAAATGAGAGATATGCAGCAGCACAAGTCCAGACCTCAGATTTTTTGAGAAAAGCTAATTGATTCTTCTCTCCTGTCTCCGATCTGAGCATGGCAGCTGTATTGTCCCTTGCACTGCGGATGTGTAACACAGTGTAAAGGTTGACACAATGCTGGGAAAGCAGAAGAAAAGTGAATGGGACTGTAAAACTCCCTCTTTTGGCTCAGTGGGGAGTCTTCAGAGTTTACTTCAACAGAGAGGAACCCATTTTGAGTTTTCCTTAAACAAAGAGACACAGTAAGAGGAGCAAAACTGCCTTCTCTCTCTTTGTGTGCATCTGTTTTTACTTTAATCACTCTTAGCATGAATATTGTGCAGTTTCTCATCACATGAATATAAACAAAACTGGTACTGTCTTTTCTTCCTACAGAATTTCAAGCAGTTCTCCAATATTTTTCTATTAATGTCTGTATGTGTCAATCCATTATTCAACTGCTCCCACAAACCACGCGTGCACCCAGGCACACATACACTTTCAGCAGATAATCACAGAAGTAATTAAAAGCTACAGGAAACTTGGTTACTCCATTCAAATAGCTGTAGGCGCCTTCATAATTCACGCTTACACCCTTTTATGCCAATGACATTTTATTTCACCATCACATCTCTAGTATCTACATCCCTAAGTTGCCCTTCTGCTAATCTGCAGTCCCCATTATCAGAGATAAAAGATCTTTTGTGTCTTGAGAAACATATATAGCAGTCAGTCTCAAAGGATACTTATTATTTCAGTAGGACTTTTATTAGTGTGCCTTTTTGTTAGTTTTCTAAAGCATCGTGAGCAATTGCAAAACTAATCTCTTATCTCTGGAAAAAATAGGTTTAGCTTGGAAAACTATGCTGAAAACAGTGTATGAATGGTCATGTGTATACTTTTTCAATGCAAATAGATACATGTTGCTTTTAGAATCCCTAGACCAGTTTACTGAGTCTTGTTGGATTAGCCAAGTGAAAGAAGCGTGCTGTCACTACAGAAGGTGTTGATTTGTTGACCCATTAACCAGGATCCTAGCCCTAAAAGCATGGAAACTCAGGTGAGAAGTACCTTAGGCCCCCCCCAAGCTTTAAGTTGCTGTACTCGATAAGCATGTCTGCCACAGATCATTATTAGCCCTCAAACATGACTTCATTCAAACATGACCTACAGAGTAACTGCTAAGCTCACTACAAATTGGAAGTCACCCAAAAAGCAACGATGATAACAGGAATGAACTAAATTATAATCACCAGTTAATGTGACAGCAGTCTACAGGGATTATTTTGCTGTTACAAAAAAGAACCCCAAAACCAAACAAAAAAAAAAAAAAACCCCAAACAAAAGTATCCCACCACATTTGTGAGAAATTAAATGCATGCACCAGGTATCTATCAGGACTGCTCATGCCCACAGCTACCCACATGCTCAAGTACTTAGCTGTCTCAGTGCTGATGGTGACAAACATTGCTACTGTAGTATCACTGAAAGACTGAGGGTAAAGCAAGAACCTCTGACAATTTTTGCCAATAATGAAATGGGTTTTTTTTCTCACCAAAATGTTGCTCAGATTGTTTCTTTTTGTCTCTGAATAACGCCAGCTGTGGACTTTGTGTGGGCACCAATGACGTAATACAGGGCTAAGAGAAGGGCTTGATTGCCTGTACTGTTTAATTGTTAGCACCGTCCCCTGCAGTTTTGATCTGCATCAAGCAGCACTCTCCCAGGCAGTGCTCAGGCATGAACAGGAAATATATCAAGGGATGTTTCCAATGGACAGTGGGATGCAGGGGAGACCAGGGCAACCATGTCCTGACACCAACCCTGTGGGCCATCAGGTAGTGCCCCGATCTCTTTGTTTGGTAGTGTATTTGCAGACAAAGGACACTCTGAGGGTGCAGATTTTAGTGTGAACTAACCATCAGGTCATTTGAAGAGATTACCTTTTGTCCATCAAAGCAGCTGGGACACAGTGAAGCCAAAAGCCTTGGCATGGATCTGACTCCACTGCTGCTCTCAGTGCCCTACTCCCCACCTGCCCAGGCTCCCTGTCACTCACAGCTCCTCTTCTCCACTCTGCAACTGGACAGGAGACTAATTTGGCTGAAACTGGAGAGGCACAGATGTCTTCAAACATACCAGCTGTTGTAAACCTTAAAGTTTTTGTCAGCATCTCCAAAATGGCTCTGTTAATAGTCTGTGCAGTGGAAAGGGAAAGAGAGGTGAGAGACACTGATTTCTCAAGTTCTTAGTATTAAGTCAGTGAAACTTTTTTCCCCTTAGTATTTAAAAAAAAATAGGTATTCAGTAGATTCCCAAGTTCCCAGCAGTTTTCCTCTGAGCTACAGCAGCACATTCAAAGGAGTTTACCGAAAGGTAACATTATAATAAAACATAACTGGCATTTTCTTGGTGCTAAAATGGGTGGAATGATTCATCAGGAAAAAAAATATGTGGCGAAAAGTGAGGTCTTTCTAAGACATCTGGTGTTTGTAAACAATGAGATAGAGTAATCAGAAAACAAAGACAAAACTTTTCCCAGTTTTGAAAGTCCATTTATTCCACCGGTATGGTTACTGCTCCCCCCCTTATTCCTTGTATCCTCTGTTTCTGAGGAGCAATAGTTTATATAACATTCAGAGTTCAATCTGAGAAAAGAAAAAATTAATTTTGTCCAAAATTAATACTGAGTTAAGAAGAAAACAAAACAAAAAGCATATACATTTTGATTTTGACTCAATTAAGTAACAATTTTTAAAATATTCTTACAGTTACCTCTCAGATATGATATATATAAGAAAAGATCAGATTAAGGATTGTAGGTGTCTTAAGGCAAGCAAGATTTACCTTTTTCTCATACTGTCCATGACTTTGCTCTTGTCTATATTCCTGAGGTATATCATGGGTCATAGATCCAAAAGTTATTTCTATTGTTGTTATAAGTAGATTACAAAACCGTGTATAGAAAGTAAAGAATGTATGATATGCATAGTTTACTTCTACCACATATGTATCTAATCAGCTGAACATACACTTGCATATTTCCTGGTATATACAATTAAAATGTAACTTTATTGTAACAGAAAAAACCCAAACAAACACTAAAACTCTTTCTCCACCCTGGTTATGAGCATACTTTACTTTCTCTCTGTGAAAATATAAGCAAGAGGAGAAGGCAGCATTTTAATATCTCATATTTTTCATACTTGAATAGCAGAAATATTGCTTTCCTCTCCCCTACTACTGATGGATCAGTCACTCATTTCATAAGCATGCAAAATTCCAAGAAATTCAGTATCTTTGTAATAATTGATTTGCCAGTCCTTTTAAATACAAACTACTTTATCTGTCTATCCATGCATGCATGTATCCATCTTTTTGTTATGTTTTATTTCTTAGTTGCTATAT
>VYZT01033071.1:59116-90276 GCA_013400735.1 Pomatostomus ruficeps | reverse complement strand
GCAGAGCTGCTCCAGCAGATCCCCCCTAACCTGGGGTTTTTCCTGCCCAGGTGCAGAGCCTTCATTCCCCTTGTAGGAAAAGGTACCGCTGTCTGTGTTAAACTTTGTGTAGGAATTTCCTTTAGTGAGCAGGTCCTAACTGACACCCAGCTGTTGTGGAGCTGTGTAAGGCAGGGCCTACAACCCGGAGTAGCAGATGAAATGTGGGATTTCTTGGCTGCCATACTATTTCCTACTTTCGGTGGCTAATGGGAAACAGGCAAGGAGCAGCAAGTGATTCAGGTGATAAAAAGCTGGTGTTTAGGAGCAGATGAGAGCAGATGATAGGGCTGGGTTCCTTTCCCGAAATCCTGAGGTCCGGAGTGTGCCGGGCGCCGGGTGGGCTGGGGTGGCAGGGTGCCAGCTGGGGCTGGGGTCGGGATCAGGTTGCCCTGGGGCACGGCAGACACCTCCCTGCACACCCCATTTCCAGCCTGACACGGGGTGTGGGCAGAGCTGGAGCGCTGGGATTGCAGCTGCACCCCGCGAGGGCAGCGGGTCCTTACTCTGCACGGCACTTTTTACTACTCCGGGGGTTTGCTTGGCTGCCATATGGAAGGACTGAATTTCCCTGGAGATTTTGACGTTCGGCAGCGTGTGGGTGTTAGGAGGCTTTGGGAGGTGGAGGAGGACAGAGTTGGAATAATGTCCTTTGAATCAGAGCTGTTTTGATCTGCTGGAGAGAAACTGGCTGCTGTAAAAGGAGGGGAGAAACCCTCCAACGTTGGGCTACTCTGGGATCTTGGGCAGAGGAGAAAGAATCGGAGCAGGAGATGTTTAAGAATTGATCCTGGTGAGAGTGGGGTGGAAACCCAAGTGTGGGTGAGCACGCGTGGGGTCACTGACACGCTGCACTCACATGCTCAAAAACAGCCAGACCTTGAAATTAAAAGAAACTCTTGGTTCAGTGGGCTCCAGCCCCAGGCGTGGGTTTGGTGACCTGTGTGATAACTTGGAGAGTAAATTCCAGGTGATTTATCCCTCTTCTGATCTCTCTTGATCTCCAACTGCTCGTGTCTGGTGCTGTCAAGCGGCTGCTTCTCTATTTATGAGCGAGGTGGGAACTACTGACCTGCTTTGCCTCCTCTGAAAGGCAAGTGATAGCTCTCTCTGAGGTGGCAAGGGCAGCGTTGCTGGGCGTGCTTGGACTAAATTGACTGTAAGGAACTGAGAAGTGTAGCTGGTGACGGCTGCTGGAAGGGAAAGCGTGTATTTACTGCTCGGTGGCAATGGATTTATAGACAGATAGCTTGGTTTATAGATAAATATTGTTGCCTCTATTTCTGTAGCCATAAGCAGTAGATTTTAAAGCCTAAACTTTGCTGTAATCTGGGGACCTTTTTTCCATTTTTTCCCCCTATCCCATCTGCCGGGCTGTTCGCTGGTGGCTGAGGCATCACGTGGCGCCGGGAGAGCCAGGAGAAGTGACGCATCCCGGTCTCCCATGGTAACTCTCCCTTCCCTGTGCTTCTCGCTCCTCTGCTCCGTTCACAACCTGCCCGTGGGGTTCCATCGGCTCTGCTCACCCACAGGTGGGGGCCAGGCTGCCCGGGCTGAGCTCAGTAACCCACAGTGCCCTTTGGGAGGGGAGCACAGAGCACAACAACATACAGGCAGCAACCCCTGCTCCAAACCAACACCGGTCCCCACCGAGACTTCTGCTCCAAACCAACACCGGCCCCCACCGAGACTTCTGCTCCAAACCAACACCGGCCCCCACCGAGACTTCTGCTCCAAACCAACACCGGCCCCCACCGAGCTCAGAAGTCGCCCAGTTCCCCACCCAGGAAGCATCGGGGCCAGTCCACTCTTTGTTGGCCGTTCAGGATGTTGCAGCTTGTCTGAGAAGTTTCTGCAAACCACCCCTGCGAGTGGAGGTGCAGTTCTCACCAGAGCTGAATTTGCAGTTCAGGTCTTGCAGTTCACACCGGTTTTGCTGCTGGAAACTTGTTAGGTGAGGCTTGCTTTTTTTTTTTTTCCCTCCCCCTTTCTTCACCACCCCCTAACAGAGGTTGTTTTTAACCTCTGATTGTTGTATGCAGTTACTGCCTGCATTTTCATTAGAAATATCCTACTTACCTCCCAAGAGAGCTCATGGTTTTGCATTCTGATATGCTGATACTTTTTAGAATTCTGATTACTTTTTGAAAAATGGATCATAAAATGGCTTGGGTGGGAAGGGACCTTAAACCCCACCCAGTGCCACCCCTGCCATGGCAGGGACACCTCCCACTGTCCCAGGCTGCTCCCAGCCCCATCCAGCCTGGCCTTGGGCACTGCCAGGGATCCAGGGGCAGCCCCAGCTTCTCTGGGCACCCTGTGCCAGGGCCTGCCCACCCTGCCAGGGAGGAATTAATTGAAACCCATTTTCTCCTCCATGTCTACATACCCAGTATAACTTTTTTTATTAAAGCAGCCGTGACATGTCTCGCTCAGCCTGATACTCCAGGCTGCAGATGGAATAGCTCCTCACCAAGAGTAAACAGCAAGGAGAGCCCTTGCAGTGAGAGACCTCAAACCTGTCCTTGCAGCCTGTTTCCAAACCCTTCTGTGCCTGTTTTCCGTGTGCACTGATGCACAGCTAGGGCAGTGTGCGTCTGGTTTAACTCTGCCCTGCCGATTGGATTTTTGCTTCAGGGCAGAGCTTTCACAAACCCAGTTTATCTTCAGGGAAGAAGAAAAAAATTGGTTTTGCTCACACGTAGTCCCCGTGCGCTGGAGGAGTCGGTGGTGAAGTTTTGCAGCGTGGCAGGATTTGCATTTGCTGTTGCCACAGCTACAAGTGAGCTCACAGCATTTCAGTTCCTCGCCCAGGGACAGCAGAGCAGGAGTTTTCGGAGTGAAGAAGGCACCAGTGCACCGAGATGATTCATGCTGGGGTGTCCAAGGGCTGGGAATCACTCGGTGAATGGGAGAGGATGCCGAGCTGTGCGGGGGAGGAGGCACCGAGATGGCTCTGAGCGCTTTGGGCTGCCTGGGTTCAGGCCACGGGCTGTGTGTGTGACGTCTGCTGGAACAGGCTGCTGAGCTGTCACCGGGTGCACAGCATCCCTGCGGGCACCTGCGGGCGGGGAGGCATCCCAGGACTCCTCTGATGGGCTTCCTCTGGCTCTGCTGCACACAGGTATCCAGTACAGATCTCTGCTCTCGGCCTCGCAGGGCTGAATTCCCTTCTGTTCCAGCTCAGCTCCGGGCAGTCCATCGTGCTGCCCTGGGCGTGCGTGGGGCGTGCTGCTGCCTGGCTAAACCCAAACAATAGCCTGCTTGTGGCAGCTGAAAGTGGTGCTGGAGAAGAATCCCTCATCTGTAATCGCAGGAAAAAAACAAGCCTGTGTGCAGCAGGAAGCAGCAAGACTCTATGAAGTCATACTTTTAATTCTTTCCCCTGCGTTTTCTGCGTCGTCTGTGATGATTTAGGCACAAATTGCTTGGGCAAAGTCCTTGGCCTGTCTTTCAGTTCCTGATATCCTGCATGGCAGGGGGTTGGAAGGTGCTCCTCAAGGGCCCTTCCAGCCCAAACCATTCCACGGTTCTGCGGTTTGGGTGGATGTCAGAGGGTGGTTACCCTGCAACCAGAGATCTGCCGTTGTCACCGCTGTAAGGAAGCGTGGAACATTTAATAAGGAGATAATTGGATGTATACCTTCATCTAGGTACGATTTAAAAACTTTGAGCTGCCTTGCTTCTTCCTTTTCCCAACCAAAGCCTGGCTGGTGCCTTTCACCTCCAGGATTGCCTGCTGCTCGTGTTACCAGTGTTTCATAAGCTGCCTGCAGTGGCCTTTTCCTGCTGGTTCTTGCCCTTGAAATGGTTAACAAGAAGCTCTTTCCTCTATGTTATCCTGTGCAAAATGGGTCACTGCTGAAAGGTCTTAGACCTGTTGTGTGAAAACAGAGGTTGCAGGGACAGAAAAGCTGGACGTGGGGAGACCTGTGATATGTGGCCAGCTCAGTTAGTACCTGGATCTGAAATCAAAGGGAGGAACGGACTCTGAAGAGTCGTGAGCAACGTGTGACACTTTTTTCCCCAACAAACATCTGTAACTCATAACACAGGTCACCTCCCTGGCGTCGTGTCCATCGACCTGGGCTCATTTAAAGATTTTATTATTGCACTTGGTCGGTGCTGTTGAGGTTTTGAATTTCTGTGTTTGAAAGTGCTTCTGTATTGATGATGTGCTTTTTGTTTTTGCTGTGTTGGAGGCCTTGTTCTGCTGTGACTTTTTCTTTGTGGAGCTATGGGTGTGTAGGTTCATGGATTAAAAAAAACAATGGAGGGGGAGAACTGTCCACACAAAGCCCAGCTGTGTCCTCAGGGATGGAACTGCAGCTGTGACACCGAGGGAGGACAAAGGTTCAGGGCAGCACAGACACCCAGTGAGGTCTCCAGAGGATTTCTTTGGAAAGGCAGGAGCCGATGTCCCCAGAGAACAGAGCCTTTTCTGGGCTGTAGCTCAAGGGCAGGGGCATCTCCGAGCTCCACTCTTCGTGTGCACCCTGGAACAGGCTCAGAACAGGGGAATTCAGCTTCTGTTTGACCAGGAAATGCCATAGCAGGTGGAACAAAACCGGCAGCACATGAGACTGAAGGGCCACTGGCCACAGAAGGTGTAGGAAGGTGAATTGTCCAGCTTTGGAAGCCCCATCGCTGTATGGGGAGCTTGTAGGGTGGGCAGGGAGGCGAAATAGCTAAATTAGGGATTTGTTCTGTGGAGTGATGGTAATCTGGAAGAGGACTGCAGGCTATAATCCAGCCGAGAGTGCCAGAGTAGTGAGACACAGGAATACTCTGCCTCTCTCTGCTTTTTTTGGACCGGGCTGGCCAAGGAATAAAGGTCAGAATTGCTGGGGGAAGCCTTTTGGCACCAGCCCGGTGCTGTCTGCGAGTGAAGTTGATCCCTGCAGGCAGCTGCTCGCCCCTGGGCCTGGCCAATTTTGGCGTTTGCTGTTTGGTTGTTTGTTTTTCCTTCTCTTAGTAACTCTCCGAAGCACACTGCAGGCTGTCTGGTTGCACCTTTGCGGGCAGCAGGAGAACGGAGGACACGGCTGCTGCCCTGGGGATCTGCATGGTTTGGTTTGGTTTGGGCCAGCTGTGGTCCCTGTGCCACTGTGGTGAGCATCTGCAGGTGACACCAGCTGCACACACGGTCCAGCCTGAGCTGCTGCTTGCACTCCTGGCCACGAGGGTTTTGTGGTCCATTCTCCAGCAGAATCCAAAGGAGTGGGTCTGGGCAGGAAAATGTGGAGCCACGATCTGCAGTGGATGCACCAAGATGCAGTGAAGGCTTGGGAGAAGTGTTTTGAACTCTTCCGGAGAGCGTGGATGGGTGAAAGAGCTCTGCAGGATCCGGCAGAGCCTGGGGAAGCGCTTACACAGAGTGTGTTGGCACACAAGGGGTATTCCTGTGCTCCTTGGGCTCCTTTCAGCGTGTAAAGGCGAATTAAAAAGGGGTTTCTGCTGCCCAGTGGGTGCTGCTGAGGTGTTTGTCTTGGGAAGTGGTGTTTCCCATGGGAATCCATGGCCTTGCCTTTCTAAGAGGCTTGTTTTCATCCACATCCTGGTGGGATTTAATGCTTCCAGTACAAGAGGTTAAACAGAGGTTTAAAAATAAAAATACCCTCCTCACCCCCGAATCTCAGAATGCCTTTCGAACCAGCACGGGCAGGAGAGAATCCCTGTGTGGATTATTTGCTCTCTTGGGTTTTGATCTTGTTTTTTTTATCGGCCCTAAAAACGTCCAGAGGTTAAAATTAGAATAATAAACATTTACAAGGGAATTTTCTACGGTCAGCTTTCATTTAGCACTGAAAGCCCTGGAAAGCCTGGTCCGTTTTGGGATGCTGAAGACAAAGTGAGCTCTTTCCTGTTTTATTTTCCAGCTGCATGATGGATGTGGAAGCTTGAATTTTCCTTTATTTAGTAGTGTAGCAAAAAGAGTCTTTTGCTGTGTTAACAAAGGGTCACATTCATGACAGCAAGAGCAACTAAGCAAGGGCAGTGACATGGAGGGGGAATAGCTTGGTATTGCAAGCATTTAGTGAAAAATGTAGGTTTTCTGTGCCAAAACCTTCCTGAATTTGTAACATATTGATCACAGAAAGTCCCGCAGCCTTCCTTAGGCAGGAGGGAGAGCTGCTGTGTCCGTCTGTGTCACTCTGTCCTGTTCCACGGTGAATTTGAGGGAGGAACACTGTTCTTTGGTCGCCAGATGAACGATGTAAACTCTGCTGGGGTTGCTGTTGGGCGAGGCTGCGATGGCAGCCCTGGCTGTGCGGTGCTGGTTTGTAGCTTCTCATCGTTGACGCGGATGTGGGGATGTTCCCTGTGCCTCAGCTCTGCTTTTCTGACTCAGGACCGCTCTGAAAACGCATCTTGGGTGACAGGTTGTAGCTGCCTCGGGTGTACCCAGGCTCCTGCTCTGCTTCTTTGGGCCAGGATGGAGTCCTGGCTGCCTCTGGACCGATGTGCTGTTTCCATACCTAATTATTTCTCTTCACGTGTGCGTGCGCCTGTGTTTCTATTTCTCCAGTTCCCTGAAACCTGAGCCAGTTGTTCCTTATTCTGCCAGCAGCATCCTCGGGGTGGGTGTCCCAGCAGCGTGCTGGACACGCAGCATCCCCGGTTCCCGGTTTGTTTGGTCTGTTCAGGGTTTCAGTGCCAGGCACAGCCTGCTGGCCCTTTCCACCTGTGGCTCCTGCAGAGGAGCTGCTCTCCCCCAGCAGGGTGGCTCAGGGACAGGGCCGGGGTGCTCTGCTGGCGGTGAGAGCTGGGCTGGGCTCTAATTAGCAACCTCTCCTTTCCCTTGTGAGTCCAGAGAGGACTCTGTGGTTATTTCTGTGTTTAGCTGGTTCTGCTTTAGGGGGTTTAATTCAGTATGAAACAGTGGCTTACGCTGCCCAAGAGAACAGCACACACCTGGACACCTGGAGCGTGTAGAGGAAAACTCTTCTCATGATGAAAATTAGCGCAGAATCACGGAATCCTGGAATGGTTTGGGCTGGAAGGGACCTCAAAGCCCATCCATGGGCAGGGCCACCTCCCACTGTCCCAGGCTGCTCCCAGCCCCAATGTCCAGCCTGGCCTTGGGCACTGGCAGGGATCCAGGGACAGCCCCAGCTGCTCCGGAGAATCCCCAGTGTCCCCTCCATCCACACCTTTGTGCCCCTCGGGGTGTGGGTGCCTGGGTGGCTCTCCTGGGTGGTTTGGGCGTGCAGGTGCGTGTGTGTGAGCTCCGGGGTGGCAGCAGGAACAGCCCAGCTCCGGGCAGAGCCCCGGGATGTGGGAGAGCCCCCTCGGGCTCATGGATGCAGTGTTCCTCCTGGATCGTTCCTCCTGGATCGCTCAGCCTGGCTGCGGTGTCCGCGCCGAGGCCGTGCGTGCAGCTTTAGGAAAAGAAAGGCTTTTTTTCTGCCTGATATTCCCCCCTGCTTGCGTGTTTCCTGATACATCGAGGCTCTCCAGAAGGGCTGTGCTGCTCCCTCCTTCTCCTCTGCCTATTTATATCCGCGGTGACGTTGCGGGAGTGTTTGCTTTGGGAGCGAGCTCTCCGCCGGAGCCAAAGCGAAAGCAAACCTGCCGGGGAGAGAGCGCTCCTCGCTTCTCCTGCTGGGGACAGGGCAGGCCTGCGAGCCGCAGGGAATCGTCACCCGCCACGGACAGGAAGGCTGGCAAGGTAAAGGGCTCCTTTCTGTTTGACTAATCCAGCGACAAACACCCCCAAACCCGCGAACTTCTCATGCCGGGGGGGCGGAGGCGTGAAACTCCGGGGTGGCTTTGGGAGAGGAGCTGTGAAACGAGAGCTGAAAGCCTCCGGGCTGGGGACAATGGCTCTTTGATAAGCCAGCAGGACTGCTCCCCGCAGCTGCCCGCATGCACGGCACACAGCTCGGGGATTGCTGTCCCCCCCCCAGCAGGTGATGCTCGGGGGCTTCTCCCTCTCCCCCTCCCCGCTCCCCAAATAGCGCGGTTGCGCTGTGGAGGTGATTTTGCTACAGTCAAACTGAATTTTGGCTCATCTGTGGCTCTCTAAGCCATTCAGAGCCTCTGCAACTCCCCAAGCCTTTCTGTTTTTATTGTGCTCGGTCTGAATCTAAAATAGGGAATTTGGATGATAGTTTTGTAAAGGTGTAAACGGAATAGTCTGCATTGTGTTTGTTTGCAAAATAAGGGCATTCACTTTGGGGTAAGGCCAGGTTTTCTGAGGTCTGAAGCTGCATTCGCTGCTTTTTGCTGCCTGTGAGCTGTAGAAGACACAGAAGGTAACACTCGAGGTTTTGGAGTGCTCAGTATGAAGCTGAGCATGTTTGAGCCCTGGATTTTTGCAGAAATGCCAATCCCTGAGCAAATATAACAGCCCAGCATAAATAAACAGCCAAGAAAGCAAGTCTGCCTCTCTAGAAAGTTTTTAGTATTTGCCTTCACCCTGTTGTACTCCCTATTAGGTATTTTTAACTCCTAACCAAACTGCGTTTTTGTGACCTGTAATTGCAGGGGTAGAATCTCTGCTGGTGATTTTTAGGAAGCGCAGCAGACAGTGGAAGTTTTGTGGAAATGTTCTGGGTTGGAGTTTTTTGGTGTGGATGGGGAAGGAACCGATCTTTCCTGCTCTAGGAAACCGTGGGGGCAGCAGAGCAGCGCCCAAGCGAGGCCAGCCTTTGGGGGTAGTGACAGGTCCTTAAAAGTGACAGGGGTTTCTTTGATTGGGAGCATGGGAGGGATGGGCATGTCCCCAGGTTGAGAGTCACGCTCACCCCGCTTAACTCCTGGGAATCAGCTCTGGGATAACCTTGGGAAGGACCAGGAGGCAGCAGGGGATCCTCACGGAATCACGGAATCATGGAAGGGGTTGGGTTGGAAGGGACCTTAGAGCCCCTGCAGTGCCACCCCTGCCATGGGTGGAACGAGATGATCTCTAAAGTCCCTTCCCATCCAAACCATTCCATGATTTTATGCCGTCTGTGCTCTGGTGGGAGCAGGATGAAGTTCCTGCAGGTCCCTGTTCAAGTTCCTTCCTGGAGCTGTAGTGAGAGACACATAATTCAGGTGCTTGTAGAAGAGTGTCCCTGGAAGAAATACGAGTTGGGATTTCATTGAATGCCGATTTTTTTAGGGGATATATGTGCCAGGAAGCAGAATTTTGATGTTCCTGTGGAAGGACCAGGCTGTTATTTTCCATGCTTACACAGAGCTTATGTTTGAACATCTTCTGAGAACAATTTGGACTGGAGGTCAAGGTTATAAAAACAAGGTCTGGCAGGCCAAGCTTTTATTGCGCTTTGATTATTGGTAGAGATAAAGGTACAGTTAGATTTTATCTGAGTGACTCCAACAGCAGCCTTTGCTTGTGGTGGCATTGCTGCCTGTTCCCTTTTTTGCGGGATGAGATAAGGGCACGTATAAACACACTTCCCCAGTAAACCCTTTAAGCCTTTGGGATTAACGGCTCTGGCTTCCTGAGCATAATTCTTCTTTCCAGCTCCTAATTAAGGTCATCCTTAGAACCCAGGTGAACTTGTGGCCATGGAAGTCACAAGAAGGAGGAGGAGGAGAGTTGGAATGGGGGGATGGCATCAAAGCCCTGTGTGAAGCCCTGACACAGGATCCTGGGAACTCAACGCCCTGCAGCCCTCCCCAGCAGCTCCTTATGCTCCTGTGGGGTTGTTCCTGTGCCCCTGGGGCAGGGGAGGTGGATACTGGAGCATTCATCCACCTCGTGCTTGGTAATGAGGAGGGGATTGGGTAGGTGGGGATGTCAGGGCTGTTCAGCCTGGGGGTATGGACTGCCAGCTCCAGAGGGACAGGGGCTGGAGGCTGGGATGAGCTGGTAATAAAGGTGCTGTTTGATGTCCAGGCTCCCTGAGTGGGGTCAGTGGCTGTCCTTCTGGGAGCGAGATGCTCCTGGCGGGAGCAGCAGGCGTGGGTCGGTGTTTGGGATAACCAAGAAACCTCCTGCTGAGGGGCCCCGAGGAGTGGATTTCTCACCCGAGGGGCCCTGAGGAGTGGATTTCTCACCTGAGGGGCCCCAAGGAGTGTATTTCTCACCTGAGGAGTGGATTTCTCACCTGAGGGGCCCCGAGGAGTGGATTTCTCACCTGAGGAGTGGATTTCTCACCTGAGGGGCCCCGAGGAGTGGATTTCTCACCTGAGGAGTGGATTTCTCACCTGAGGGGTCCTGAGGAGTGGATTTCTCACCTGAGGAGTGGATTTCTCACCTGAGGAGCCCCAGGGAGTGGATTTCTCACCTGAGGGGCCCCAAGGAGTGTTTTTCTCACCTGAGGGGCCCCTGAGGAGTGGATTTCTCACCTGAGGGTCCCTGAGGAGTGGATTTCTCACCTGAGGAGCACTGAGGAGTGTATTTCTCACCTGTGGAGTGGATTTCTCACCTGAGGGTCCCTGAGGAGTGGATTTCTCACCTGAGGAATGGATTTCTCACCTGAGGAGCCCTGAGGAGTAGATTTCTCACCTGAGGAGTGGATTTCTCACCTGAGGGGTCCTGAGGAGTGGATTTCTCACCTGAGGAATGGATTTCTCACCTGAGGAGCCCCAGGGAGTGGATTTCTCACCTGAGGGGCCCCAAGGAGTGTTTTTCTCACCTGAGGGGCCCCTGAGGAGTGGATTTCTCACCTGAGGGTCCCTGAGGAGTGGATTTCTCACCTGAGGAGCACTGAGGAGTGTATTTCTCACCTGTGGAGTGGATTTCTCACCTGAGGGTCCCTGAGGAGTGGATTTCTCACCTGAGGAATGGATTTCTCACCTGAGGAGCCCTGAGGAGTAGATTTCTCACCTGAGGAGTGGATTTCTCACCTGAGGGGTCCTGAGGAGTGGATTTCTCACCTGAGGAATGGATTTCTCACCTGAGGGTCCCTGAGGAGTTGATTTCTCACCTGAGGGGCCCCAAGGAGTGGATTTCTCACCTGAGGGTCCCTGAGGAGTGGATTTCTCACCTGAGGAGCCCTGAGGAGTGGATTTCTCACCTAAGGAGCTCCAGGGAGTGGATTTCTCACTTGAGGGGCCCCAAGGAGTGGTTTTCTCATCTGAGGAGCCCCCAGGAGTGAATTTCTCACTCAGGGAGTGGATTTCTCACCCGACGAGTGGATTTCTCACCTGAGGGTCCCTGAGGAGTGGATTTCTCACCTGAGGAGCCCTGAGGAGTGGATTTCTCACCTGAGGAGCCCTGAGGAGTGGATTTCTCACCTGAGGAGCCCTGAGGAGTGGATTTCTCACCTGAGGAGCCCTGAGGAGTGGATTTCTCACCTGAGGAGCCCTGAGGAGTGGATTTCTCACCTGAGGAGCCCTGAGGAGTGGATTTCTCACCTGAGGAGCCCTGAGGAGTGGATTTCTCACCTGAGGAGCCCTGAGGAGTGGATTTCTCACCTGAGGAGCCCCCAGGATTGGATTTCTACCTGAGGAATGGATTTCTCACCTGAGGAGCCCCCAGGAGTGAATTTCTCACCCCGGGAGTGGATTTCTCACCCGAGGAGTGGGATTTCTCGCCGCGCTGCACTTGGCGTGGCTGTGGCGTGCAAACCAGCACGCAGGATGTGGAGACAGGCTTGGCTTATGTGTAACAGGAAAAAGCCCCCTCCACACCCAGGAGCCGTGCTGTTGACCTCCAACACCAAACATCATCCTGTGTTAACTCTTGCTTTGGTTTGGGGTTTTGGGTGGGTTTATTTTTAGTTGCTTGGGGTTTGTTGTTTTGAAGTGTTTATTTTGCTCGATGTATCCAAGGCCTTAAAGAAGCCAAACTGTGCAATTCCAGCAGCCTTGTGCCAAGGTGTGGGGCAAAGAGCAAGGGAATTAACTTTTCTGATGGAAAAATCAGTGGGAAACCAGTCTGCATCCCATTATAGTGAGGAAACAATCTGTAACAGAGGCCTTTGGGTTGGAATTTTGGATTTGGAAGAGATAGAAGCAAATTGGAGTTTTGAGGCAATGACTTCTTTAGAGGTTTTTAACACGCCTGGGTGATGAGGCTGCTGGGAGGACAGAGCAAGTGGATCAGGGAATAGGAGTGGCTCTTCCCAAGCTGGGATGTGGGATGCAGTCACATGGGAATGACACCCTGCCCTGGGAAAAATGCCCTCGTTGTTGGGTGGGGGGTTTGAAAAGGGTGTCTTGTTTCTGTTCTTCTCTTCCGTGGAAAGCTTCACTCTTCCCAGCCCCAAAGGGACCTCAGTGGTGTTCAGCTCTTGCTCTGACCTGGCTCAGTGATTGACTGCACCTGCCCTGGGTGGAATTGCCATTCCAGAGTGCTTTCCCTGGAGAGGTGCTGGGCGTTCAGCTCCACAGAGCCACCCCTGGGAAGATCCATGTGTTTCTCCAAGGGTCTAAAGGTCACCAAGGCCATGAACCAGGAGGAGCAGAAGGCTGGACACACCCTGCAGCCCAGGGAAGCATGTGTGATGAGCAGAGCGAGGATTTTATCTGTTCAGATTGGATAGCAGCTCCAGGAGCTGCTTGGATGACGAGTGACACGGGGTGAAGACGCTTCACCATGAGGTCCCGTCTCCTGGTGGACCTCCAGGGGTTTGGGACCCCGCTGCTGCTCCTGCCACCCCCTTTCGAGGTTCGGGAGTGAAAGTTTCAGTGCACAAGGAGTGTGTGTGATCCCTGAGCTGTCCCAGGGGGTTGGTGGGGAATGGGAGCATGCTGGGAGTGCCGGGATCAGCTCAGCCAGGCACAGCAGCCCGTGTTGCAAAACTGCTGCGAGGGCAAAGGACATCCACGTGTCCAAACACAGCACCACGAGGCGTTCCTCAGCTCCCTGGGAAGGAGGAGGAGCAGCGGGAGTTTCCAGCTGATTTTCCAGAGGATTCTGGTTTGCTGCCAGGGTTGAGAATACACCTTCGTTCTTGCACGCGTGCTCGAGCACATGATGCCGAAAGTGGCGGAATTCTGCTGGGGGAACTCAGTTCAACTCTGAGCAGGCTGAGCTTTTTATAGGGGAAGGGAGAAGTGTGGTTTCCTGCGGCCGTGGCTCCGTGAGTCACACCTGACATGACACAGCATTCCTCCCGGGAAACTCGACTGCTGCAGCTGATGAGCACATCGGCGCTCCGGAATCTCCCCGTGATAGCAAACACCCTGAACACTTCACCCCGTGCTTCTGGAAGCTACTCTGATAATCCTTCAGAGATTTTAAACTCGGCTGTTTCATGTTTTGTAGTTTCTGTCAGAACCCCATTACGGTAAATATTTGCAGTTTCAAAAGCAGCTCTCCATTAACAGCCTTGCACGTAAGAAGTTGTAATGGCTGTTAATGCTGGAGTACAGATGAAATAATAATTATGATTTTATTACACGTGTAATAATAAAGTTTCAGGCTTCTTCTCTGAGTGTTTTCATGCAAACAAAGGTCAGAGTAGCTTTATAATGCTCCTGTAGCACATTTTTTTCTTATATGTCAGTGACCAGGGCAGGTTACTTGAATGGAAGGACCAAAGAAAATGCTTTGAAGGTTTTTTGGGATATGTGGGGTGGATGTTTAGATTTATATTGCTTGTGTGAAGCCGTATGAATGGATCACAGTCACAGGGCTGTGCTGGCCCTGCTGAGGGACCTCGAGGGCTGTGTCCAGTTCTGAGAGAGCCCTGGAGGGGCTGGAGCGTGTCCAGGGCAGGGAACGGAGCTGGGCAGGGGCTGGAGCCCCAGGAGCGGCTGAGGGAGCTGGGCAAGGGGCTGAGCCTGGAGCAAAGGAGGCTCAGGGGGCCCTTCTGGCTCTGCACAACTCCCTGGCAGGAGGGGGCAGCCGGGGGGGTCGGGCTCTGCTCGCAGGGAACAGGGACAGGACAGGGGGAAACGGCCTCAGGCTGGGCCAGGGGAGGCTCAGCTTGGCCAGCAGCAGGAATTTCCCCATGGAAAGGGTGCTCAGGCCTTGGCAGGGGCTGCCCAGGGAGCTTTGGAGTGCCCAGCCCTGCAGGTGTCCCAGGAAGGGCTGGAGGTGGCACTCAGAGCTCTGGGCTGGGGACAAGGTGGGCATGGGCACAGCTGGGACTCCATGGGCTGGGAGGGCTTTTCCAGCCTCAGGGATCCTGGGATTCTGAGCAGTTTTTTCTTACTCATGCTAGACTTTAGTTCCCACCCTCAGTGCTGGATTTCATCTGCTAGTGCACAATTCTTTTTTGATGGATGAGGAAAAAGGAGGCTCAACATAATCGGACTGTTTTTGATGTTTAGGCAGCTTTAAGCTGTTCAAGGCAAGGAAAGCCTTTCCCCAGCCTTTGGAAGGACATCCCAAATGCACGTGGGGCTTGAATGATTAGGACACATCAGCACTGGAGCTTGGTAGCAGCTCTGTCCCCTCAGTGCCAGCAGTCCACCTCAGATCTGGTTTTTGTGTCATGTTGCTCATGTTCTGGTGGGGAAAGAAGCACCATCTCTGTGGCCATCTCTGTTCTTCTGGCGTTTTTCAGGTGATTGTCACTCTCCTGTTGAAGCAGGATGGGGGAAGGTGGAGGGGAAACAGCAACGCTGAACTGAGAGCAGTGCTCCCAGATATTCAGTCCTATAGAAAGAAAATGATGTCATCAGCTCAGGCTGTCCTCTCGTTCAGCCCTTAGGCTAAATATGTCCTGGCTGGACGGTGTAGGAGAAAAAAAATCCCTCCCTTGCACGTCCTGTGGAAGAGTTCATTTTGTTTCTTTTTATTTGTTTAGGGCTTTACAAGGTGTTAGGTTGTATCTGTCTGGACACATGCGGTATTTAAATACAGCATGGTTGGAAAGGTGTTCCCGAAGCTCCCTTGGAATTACCTGCAATACTTGTCAAACTGTCTTCTCTTCTTCCTTGTGGCCCCACCTGACTCGTGGGAAAACAGGGCTGGCTTTGTTCTGTGCCTCGGGGTCACTGAACTCGCACAGCCCTGGCTCATGGGGGAAGAAAGATGGCCAAGATAAGATCTGCTGGAGTCACGCAGGAGCATTCCTGTCAACTGTGAACGCATTTACTGCCAGGAGGGAGTTATTGCGTTGGCCTCTGGCCTCGCCAGGTGACTGCTGCTGCCCTGGGAGGTGTGAGGGCCCAAAGGAGACACGAGTGTCAGCAGGACCAGGAGCCCTTGGCCTGTGGCTGGCTTTAATTAAGCTGTAGATTCCTTGTGTATGTTCCCAGTGGGAGGGATTTACAGGATTGGCACTGACTGAATTACGTCTAAGGAATCTTTAGGTAACGAGCAGTGACCAGAATCCCTCCTGGAGAGCGGGGCCAGGCTGGGCAGATGCATCTGTTTGTTGAGTGTTACAGAGCCCAATTATGAAAAGACTGCTGGAAAAATAAGGCTCAGGGAGCTCACTGGTGCCTCATCCACACTTCCCGTCTCTCCTCAGATTTTAAATGAAATGGGCGGTGTTGGACTTGACCATGGGCCATTTTGAGGTGTCTAAACGTTGTGGAGGAGCTGCTGGTGAACACATTGTTCCACTGGATACTTGGTTGTCTCCGTGTGTCAGGAACGAGCACTGCCGGGCCATGTCCAGGGGCATGGATCTGTTAAAAATCCCCAAAGCAGCTACTCCTTTAAAAGACTTGTTTTCTGTATGACAGGATGAGTGTGGAAGCATTTCTGCATGCAGCTGCTGAAAATACTTTCTTCCACCCTGTGCTTCTTTGCTGTGGCTCTGCAGATTCCTCGGTGATCCTGGCAACAGGCTCCCTCTCTCGGGATGGAGCTCAGGAAACCTGAGGCTGCTATTTGTTCCTGCCCGTGCCTGGTTTATAATTTCCACGTTATTTCATCTGTGGACTGGAAGCAGGCTGCTTCCTACGCCTCTGCCTTCACTCCTGGACAGTGTCTGTGTAGGATCCAGCGGGCTCGGGAGAGTCCGTGCTCTGCTGGAAAGCACTGCCAGCGCTGCTCATCCCATCAGGCTTCCCGGCATGTGACTCAGGCTGCTTTGCCTTGTGGTTTTGTACCGAATTACAGAACTCCCCGCTGTCCCGAGGCAGCGGCCAGCAGACATCCTCTGTCCCTCTCACCTGGGATGCTTTCAGCCGCCTTGCCCGCTGCATCCACGTGCGGGAGGTCCCGTGTGTGTCCCCTCCTTGCTGTGGCTTTGGGGACAGAGGCTGGATGCCAGCCCTCGGGGCCGGTGATGCTGCCTGGCCAGGGACTCTGCTGCCGGTGGCAGCGGTGGGATGGAGCCAAAACATTCATGGAAAGCTTGGGGAATCGGTTGTTCTGCTTTGTGGTAGTATGGTGGAACACGACTTTTCTTTTTGGTGGAGGTTTTTTTATTTTTTTTTTTTCTTTTTGGGGCGGGACTTAACATCTGGTACTCATATATATTGGAAAAACGAATCCTTCCTGCTTGCAGCGTTACTTTCGCAGTTTTCAGAAGCGACCCTTAGCGAAAGCAGGGTACAGCAGGGATCCGCAGGCTGAGCGCAGGGCACAGAGCCATTTCCCCGTGCTGTGGGTGCCGTGTGCCGGTGGAGCGGCACTGCCAGGAGCTGTTGCTCCAACCAGCCGCGGCCGGGCTGGCATTGCGGGCCGCCTCCTCCTTCTCCTTCTCCTCCTCCTCCTCCTCCTCTTCCTCCCGCAGTTCCCCCGCCGGGCGCTCCGTCCCCTCCTCTCTCGCTGACGCACGGGCAGGGAGCGGCTCCTCGGCCCCTCGGGATCCGCTCACCTCTCCCGTCTCCCTCCGCAGGCGCTTCCCGGGAGAGCAGCGCTCAGCAAGCCCGGCCCCGGGGAAGTTGAAAGGAACTCGGCAGGCGGAGGAAGTCGGCGCTGGCCAGGGAGGCGCCGCGTCCCGGTGCTGCTGCCGGAGCGGCCGAGCCCGGGGAGGAACAGGCGCTGTTATCGCTGCTGTGTGCTGATTGCCTGCGGTGAGTATTCTCCTCCCCGGTGATCCCGCCGGGTGTAAAGGCGTCTTTGGCTGCGGCTGGGCAGCGCCAGAGGGGCTCGGGCACAGCCAGACCTACGGCACAGCTCCGGTTGGCTTTTTGCTTGGGTGACTTTCTTTAAAGTGGCGCTTAAGCTTGTGGTTACTCTCCTGTTCGCTGCTTGGTTTTTAGTTTAGCTTGGGGTTTTCTTTACTAGAAGCCAGCCGGGCTGCCAGCACGCGGGACAGCAGCGAGCTGCCGGTGAGTCCGGTCCCCCTGGCTGCTCCCCCAGCCTGGGTCAGGAGCGTGTTTCCAGCAGGCAGCCTCGTCTCCTGCCGGGGCACGGGATCGCCCCGTGGGGTTTGGGTTTGGAGGTTTGTTTGCAGCACACCTGTGGCAGAGAACCCGAGTTACACGGCGTGGCGGTGGCGCTGCGTGGCACAAACCAAAAGCCAGGGACAATTTGCTGTCCCTTTTGCCACCTCGGGCACCTCTCCCCAGCCTGACCAGCTATCCCCAGGGCAGCTGTGGTGCTTGTATGAAACAGCAAGAGCCAGAAGGTGTTTTAGGCTTTCTGTGAGGCTGCAGAGCGGCTGTGCCCGGGCAGTACCGTGTGCCTGGGCAGTGCCGTGTGCCCGGGCAGTGCCGTGTGTGTCACAGGTGCCACCGGTGTCACCGCTGAACGCAGCAGGGTGGCTCTGGGTGTGGAGTGGAGGAGAGCCCGTGAGTCACAGGGAGAACACAGAAATCCTCTCCGAGAGCTGCGGGCGCTGCAGGGGGAGACGGAACTTCATCCGTGAGCTGCGCCCTGGATCCGCCGCGTAGTCTTTCCAGGGGCTCTGATCCTATTTGTGCGTTTCGGGCACAGCCGCCTTTTCTTCTCATCCTAAACCTCTTTGGAACTCAATGCTTTAATCTGGGAGCCTTCTAATAGATTTAGAGGGATGAGTCAAGTATGTTTTTACGTGACTTCTGGGGAAGAAACGGAACCGAGCTGCCTGCAGTAGCTCATTGTGTGTGTTTTTTATACACGTTTGTGTATATGCACACACAAGCGTACACACACAGAAGAGCTACTCCAGGTGTTGGTTTTTAGGCTGTGTGTCTGTATATAAAAATGTTTTTTTATAGCAGGATGGTGTGAGCAAGCATAGAGGAGCATGAATTTTTTTCCTGCTCCGTCAAGTAATACCCTGCCTACTTCATTTGCCAGTTGATTTGGTTATGCAGACAAAGGCAGGAAAACAGACCATAACAAAGGCACTCTTATCTAAACTAATCTGCTTACAGCACTGTCAGGTAAATCATTAACCCACAGGCCCAGTGCTCGTAAAAGCTGCTAAAGAGCTTTCCTGGCCCTGAAACCCCCGTTTTCCAGAAGGTAAGAAGTGAAATTACTTGTGGATCTTGGTTTCACACGTGGGTGTTTGCTGCTGCCGTGGTTTCTGTGCCTGTTACCAAAGTGCTGTAGTCCAGTGGATTAATGACAGGAGGGGACTTGTTCCCTGTGGTCTTTTTCCAAAGAGAGCAGCTCCAGCTAAGGCAGAGGGGAAACACAGCATTTACTTACCTGTAAATGCTGTCATTCATTAATGCAGTGTAATTTCAGCTGGGTTTATGGCTGTTTTGCTCAGCAGCTTTGTTTCCTGGCATCCTGTGATTAGAATCAGAGCTGGGAAGATTTGCCGTGGGTCTTGCTGTGCTTAATTTCACACCAGACTTCTATTTCGGTTGACTTTTGTTTCTGTAGCCATGTCAGAGATAGATTTCTCTGAGGCGTTTCATACTTGGAGTCTGTGCGGTCCTGTCTGCGTTTGCTTTGCGTTGTGATCGGTGGTGTTGGCAACGAGTCTGTTTTGTGTGAGTAGCTTAGAGCATGGAAAATCTGTAGCACGTGGACAACAGCAGAAGTAACTTCATTTGTGGTGTTTGCAGCCTTTGCCTGAACAAAAGAAAAAGGGCTCAAGAAGGGCTTAAGCTATTCGAGGTGCCCATGTCCAAGAGCATGACTCAAAACTTCCAGCTGAACTCCTCTAAGCTCCCTGAGTCGCTGTTGGAGTTGTGCCTTTCCCCCTAAGCCGGGATCGTTTGAGGTGCCAAACCCAGCCTGGCTGTCTTCTGCCAAAGGTCTGCCTGGTCCTACAAGGGGATTTTCAGGCATCTCTAGGGAGAAGATGGTTCCAAACAAGACTTTGGAGGGCACAGCTCGGAAACCTCGGCCTCATTTTGAGTGGGAGCCTGTGCTGAAGCTGCCCGGTGCCACTGGGCACGGCTGGGCGCCCTGCACTGCCTGTGCTCTGCCAGCTGCCTGTGAAGGAAAGCTCCAGACTGCTCCTGCAGCTTGGGAAAGTGCCCTTCTTGCTTGGTTAACTTTACAGCCTGGCTGCACATTAGCTTTTTAATGCTGAGCTTTTTAAAGCTGCGCTGCCATGTGAGGAGAGAATTCAGGGGTTGCTGTGTGTCTGGGTTGTACCTGATCCCAAGTGCCTGAGGGGGGAGAAACCCAAACCCTGAGGAGAAGGTGACTCCAGCCCTCTCCCCAGGAGGTGTCAGCTTGTGGAAGGAGGTCAGAGGACTGGGGACAAGTGCTCCCCAGAGCTGTACCAGGGGGTGACACAGCCTTGCAGAGCACAGTGTGCTCCCTCCTGCCTGCCCTGGGAGCGCCCAGTGCAGGAGCAGATCCGCGCTCTGGATCCTCGCTGAAGCCTCTCTCCTGGGAGTTTTTAGGGCCAGGAGGTGCTGATTGGGATCTCAGCCGGTTCAGGTGAGCCACGGTCCCTTGGGCAACCAGGTTGCCACACTGTGTGTGCAGTCAGAGCTGCTGTGGCCACAAGGGACAGGGAGGGGGAACACACCTTGGGAGTGTCTCTGCTGCCCCTCGAGCACTCGCCTCAGGCCTGGGGATGGATTTACCAGGAAAATTGCCCTGATGGAGCACTCTGTTGTCTCCAGCTGCTTTCTGCAGCTGTCTGCATGGCAGAGGAGGTGGGGGAAATGACTCTGGTTAAAAATAGACGGGCGGATTAGGAAATGTGAGGTATGGTTTCAGCATCCAGCCGGGCTGCTCTCGCAACTCGCTGCTGCCACCGAAAGGGGAAGGAGTTGCTCCTGCTCGTGTGCCTGCAGAAAAGGAGGAAAAGAGCAGCTTTTCCGCCGTGGAATCAATCACCCAGGCACAGCAGAGGGTGGGGATGCCTCTGAGGAGCGTGTTGAGCTCTGCTGGCACAGGTGAGTCCAGGTGTGCAGGGCTGGAATCCAGGAAGGCTCCCGTTGGAAAGGTCAGGTTTAAGCTTCCAAACTTGAGTTTGTCTGCCCAAGTTAAGCACAAAGCTTTAGGGAGGTTGATTTGCTCTGCTGTTTGAATTGTTCCAGTTCTGCTGTTTTATGGGGAGAGTTTTACTTGGAAAAAAACCCCAAACCAGCAAGTTCTGGGGGCGTGATTTCCCTGAGCGTGCCTGTGTAACGTGAGACTCGCAGAAGAGACTTTGTTTTGCAATAAGTGTGTGAAGTGTCAGGAGAAAGAGTCAACAGACAAGCCAAGGTAAATAAGTTGTTCTTTGGAAACCATGGGCTTTTTAACGGTGGCTTTTAGGAAGTGGTCACTGTACAGTGTTTTGTCACCAGCCTTCAGTGTTTATCACTGTTCCTTGTGGTTATCACTGGTCCTTTTCATATATTTTCTCTTGCCTTCCCTAAAACAACTGAATTCCTAAAACCCGCTTAGGAAAAGCATTATTTTCTTTGTTGAAAAGCTTGTTTCCTGCTGCCTTTTTTTTTTTGTCTTTGGTTTTGGGGGTTCGAGTTTATTTGCTTTCTTTATTTTTTTTAACTCTTTATCAGCCTTGAGAACAGTTTGAGTTCTCGTGCTGCTCCTTGGTTCAGCTCCTGTTGCTGTAGCACTCCCAGCCACACACTGATAAACAGTGACCCATCCTGTTAAGTGTTCAGAAAGAAATATCCAGGGGTATTTCAGATCTCCTGGATACCCATCCTAGGTGGATCCTAAAACCCAGGATGCATCCTGTACCAAGCATTCCCTGCACAGGGCGTGGTGAAGGGACCACAGCAGTTACTCATCATAGCTAAAGAATGTTTATCTACTGTTTAGTTCAGAAAACCTGTAACATAACACCTTTCCTGGGCAAATAATGTGAAGACAAACAGCATTGATTCTTTTCAAGGAGCTGTGGCTACGAGCTGGAATTCAGTATTAAGTCAGAGTTTACCTTTACCTGGAATTATTCTATCTTTTAACAACCTCTGAAAGAGAATCCTGAAGACAAGCAGGTTTTTTTTCTCAGTTAAGTTTCAAAACACTTCAGCATGATTTCTTATGAATTACTGGGCTGCTTTTCATAACCAGGAGTAACAATTCCTTGGTCCTAGTGATAGATATAAAGCTGTTTTCTTGTAAATTTAAAAGATCTCTTCAGCAGCTAGCAGATTTTTCACCACTAAGAATATGGATGCTGCAGTACTTGATTTATTTTTTAAAACAATGAAGCTGAACATATTTAACTCTAATTTATTTTTAGGAGAGAAGCTGATTCTTTGGGGTTGCTGGGTATTAAGCATGAAGGATGAGAAGGATTTAGTTGGAAGACCACCAGCTAGTGAGTTTTGGTGCAGCTTTGATTCCAGTTTCTTCATCTTCCCAGCTCTCTGGGTTTTTTCCGTGTTATTTCTAACTCCTTTGGTGTTTTGAAATTTTCCCTTTTAATCTCAGCCACCTGCTTTGCTTTGGGACATTGGTTTGTCTGTTCTAAACCCGTCACACCCCACCTAAATCCTGGCATTGTTCAGCTCTCTCCGTGTGGTTGGGTGTTGTACTTAGGTTAGAACAACAAAGAGCAACCCCAGCACCAGCACAGGCTGGGGGGACCTGCTGGAGCAGCTCTGCAGGAAGGACCTGGGGACACCGAGCTGTCCCTGAGGCAGCAGAGTGTCCTGGGGGTCCTGGGGGACACCGAGCTGTCCCTGAGGCAGCAGAGTGTCCTGGGGGCCCTGGGGGACACCGAGCTGTCCCTGAGGCAGCAGAGTGTCCCGGGGCCCAGGAGGCCGAGGGGATCCCGGGCACTGGGCAGAGCATTCCCAGCAGGGCAGGGAGGGCTCCTGCCCCTGTGCCCAGCCCGGGAGCTCCTCTGCAGGGCTGGGTCCAGCTCGGGAGCCTCAGCCCAGCAGGGCCAGGGAGCTCCCGGAGCTGAGCCAGGGCCTGGAGCATCTCGGTGCCCAGGAGCGGCTGAGGGAGCTGGGGCTGCTCAGCCTCGAGAGGAGCCCCAGCTGAGAGGGGCCCTCAGCCCTGGGGGTCCCTGTGTGCAGGGAGGGGCCCAGCAGGGCCCAGGCTCTGCCCCGGGGCCCAGCAATGGCCCCAGAGGGACGGGCAGGGCCTGAGCCCAGCAATTGCCCTGCACAGGAGGCAGAACTTCTGCCCTGGGCAGTGCCCAGCCCTGCCCAGATTGTGCCCAGAGCCTGGGGGGTCTCCTCGCTGGGGCTGTCCCAGAGCTGTGTGCACACCCTGCTGTGCCCTGGGCTCTGCCATGGCCCTGCTGGAGCACGGAGGTGCCACCGGCTGCCCGCTCAGCTCCCTCCAGCCTCAGCCACCCTGGGATCCTGTGATCTGACGTGGGCAAACCTTCAGGAACTTCAGTTTGTGTTAATTAATACAGTTGCAGTGAGAGAGAGTGGACAGATGCTTCAGGTGGCGAGGGGGTCTCTAGTCCTGGCGGAGTTATGGAAAGTGATATTGCAAAAGCCAGATGAGCAATGGAAGCAGCTTTCTGCTGTGTTTGCCCTCCCGGATCTCCTTGCAGCTTCAGGGAACAGAACTGGTGCAGCTGTGTGCTGGGAACAGGATTTTAGAGGAGGGAAAAAGCCCTTGTGGGGAGCTGAGAGTGAACCCTCACTGGCCAGAACAGTTTGCCCCTGGTTTGATTTCTGAGCTGCTAAATTCATATCACAACCCTTTCCCCAACCATAGGTATTTTAAATGATAACAATCTAACTGTACAGAGGGAGTATTTGCAAACATTTTTCCCTGTGTGTGGTGGCCTGGCCTTTACCAGTGTGAAGGGAAAGGTGTGAAAAGAATTGATCTGGTAATTCAGGGTTACTTAAGCTAAGAGCATTGGGTTACTGGTTTAGATTTATCTGGGGGAAAAGTGACCCAGGCTCAGACTTTTGTTAATGTTTAATGTTGTGTGACGTTCTGCCCGGGCCTAACTGAGCCATCAGCACGGGAGAGACGACATTGGAGAGGTTTATTCTGAGTGTTTACAGAGCCTGCTGTGGCTTTCATTTTACTGCAGCCTGAGCTCATTGAGGAACAGGGCATCATTTATTTACAGTTCTTGGGATCTTTTCACACTGATTTTCCTTCTTTTGGGTGGGGAGGAGGACAAGGAGGCACTACAGAGTTCCCTGAAATACTCTGCCCTCTCTTTCTGGTGGTGCTTTGGCACTTCCCTGGTTTTAGCAGCCTCTCCATTTCCTCCTAACCCGGGTGACTTTTCATCTGGATTGTGCCTGGGCTGGGAAGGGTCTGGCACGTGGGGCTGGAGGAGAGGAGGGAGGAGAACAGACCCCATGGAGATGGAAAAGAAAATCAGCAAGAAGAAAGCCAAAGAGCACAAACACTCCTGCTGGCTCTTGTCTAGGTCTCAGTTTGAGATGAATGCTCCTGATTTTTCTTCCTAATTTCTTTATTTCTTCCTGATTTTGTGAGACTCCTGCACAATAGAGTTTGTCTCCATGCTCTGCTGGTGAATCATGGGGCTGCATCAATAAACCCAGTTTTATGCAGAGCTTTGGAGCAGGGAGGGAGTCCTGTCTAAAATACCTTTGAAACCAGGTGAGCAGAAGCTGCAGAGAGAAGCTGTGGCTGCCCCTGGATCCCTGGAAGTGTCCAAGGCCAGACTGGAGCAGCCTGGGACAGTGGAAAATGTCCCTGCGTGTGGCAGGGGGTGGCACTGGATGGGCTTTGAGGTCCCTCCCAACCTGAACCATTCTGGGATCCTGTGAGGTGATTTTATACTCAGAAATAACTTTGGGCATGAGGGTGACTTCCAGTTCTGCTGAACCTCTGAATAATCAGAGGAGGAGGCAGCCACAAACTGAATGTTAGGGGCAGATGTGGCTACTTCTGGATCTTCAGTGGGGACTTGTTGAGTGTTGTAGTCCCTCAAAGAGCTGAGCACCACTGCTTGGAGCTTTGTGTGTCCCATCCTAGAGAATTCACTTGCCCAGCTGAGCACAGTCATCACCTTGAGCTCGTCCATCTGGCTGCAAAGTCCACCTTGTAACTACAGAGTAGTGAAAAGGTCCTCCAGAAATACCTTGGGCCTAATTTTCAGGGTGGAAGGTGGTTTTCAAGTATTTCTGGAGTTGTCATGACTGAACACGGAGGCTGCCGTCTGCCACCAGCTGTCGGAATGCTGCTGTGCCTCTTAAATCAAATTGTGCAAACAGGGAAAAGGCAGGATGCTGTGCATTGTAAACAGCGGTGTTATTTGTCAGCCAACTGCCTGAAATAAAAAAATCTTAGGAAAAAGGAGATGGCAGTGATTGGGAGCAAGTTTTCCTTAAGTAGCTATTACTCTTCCCTGGAGAAACTTGCCTAAGCAGTACTGCTGACGCTGGGAATGGTGACGACGTTGTGTTTGTGTGGCAGAGCTCTGCAAAACAGACACAGCAGCGAGTTTCGGCAGTGCTCTTCATCACTGCTGTCATGGATTCCTCAGGCAGGGAAATCACTCAGAAAGGAGCATTTTGGTCATTCTGGCTGAATTTCCAGTGCTGTGCCAGGGAAGCTGTGGCTGCCCCTGGATCCCTGGAAGTGTCCAAGGCCAGGTGGAGCATCGAGGCTGGGAGCAGCCTGGGACAGTGGGAGGTGTCCCTGCCATGGCAGGGGTGGCACTGAGGTAAGATCCCTTCAGCCCATCCTGGGATTCTGTGCTGTGCCGTCCCATTGCAGGTGCTGGGTTTGGTGGAGACCCACACCAAAACCATCTGTGTTTGTCCCGAGGCTTGATTCTGCCTTCACCCATCTGGCCTGACTAAATAATACATGAGCTGAAGTGGTTTCTGCTATTTTTAGGCAGTGTGGATCACAAAGGCGAATATAAATGCAACACTTCTTAATATCCAACTCCCTTGACTGCTGACTGACCCCAAATCCTGTGCCCTCCGTTGTGGGACACGAGTCCCCTTGTCCTCGATGATTTATGCAGCATCCACAATGACAGGGCCTGTTGCTTTCGGACGTGTCTGCATTCATATTTTATGTCTCTGCCTGCCCTTCATGTTTTATTTAATGGAGAGTGTAAGGAAATTGGTTACTTGGCAAAAACTGGCTTTTAGTGGGCTAAGGAGCTCCAGGTTTCCTGAATTTTGGGCTGGCGCTGTGTCCGCTCCGCTCCCCAGGGGCTGTTCCACTGCTCCTCAAGAGCTTTCTGCATGTTGATCCTTCCTCCTTGCTCCTCCAGAGAGGAAGGAGAGCCTGCAGCCCTGCTGCTGGCAGCCTGTCTCCTGCAAGTCGTGTTTGGGGAGGGCAGGAAACCCCCAAACCAGACGGGAGTGTGGTCTCCTTGTGCTGTCCGAGAGATGCTGGCTTTTCTGGGCTGAGCTCAGCTGAGTCCCCATGAAATCTGAATTTACACGGTGCCACATGTGGCATGTCTGACGCTTCGGACTGATCCAGACCAGCACAAGTTTGTCTCGGGATCAGATTAATTCCAGTCCCCACATTGTTTCCCTGCTGATGTGAAATCAAACCTAGAGTTCGACCCTCGTTGTCAGTGCTGTCGTGGTGCCACACAGGGTGAGCTGCATATTTCATCAGGATATCTGCCACAGCACTTTTATCCCCTCACCCACATGAAATATTTGTGAAATTTGGTTATTTTCAGAGCCAGTGAAAAGCTTTTGCAATGCCTGAGGACAGATAATAATAAATTTACTTTTAAAAGAGAAGCTCGTGTGTATTTATATCCTGTGCTATCTCTAGTAGCCCCCGCCCTTCCCTCTAAAAACCACACAAACAAACCAGGAAGACTTAAACAAACCCCAAACTCCAACTTCTGGGACTGTTTCATATCTTTTGGTGTGAACACTCCTAGTACTCGACCTTGTTTCTGGAATACCACTTTTCTTTTTCCCACCAGCAGTCATTTCCACAGCTCTGTGTTGCTTGCAGGAGGAGCTCTGGCATTCCTGGAGGACTCACAGTGAATTTTCATGATCTTTCTACACGGAAGATTTTATTGTTTTAAATAGCCTCTTATTAAAATGTAATTTTTTTTTATCAGGTTTGGAAGATCTTGGAGATTTACCTGAAGTTGTTCATCAGAGCAGAGCTCAGGGCCAGCCCTGCAGAGCAAGTCAGACCGTGGGCTGGGTGGGTGAAGCAGCAGCTGTGGTGAGTCCCTTATTTGTTTAGCACTCCGACAATATTCGGGCTGCTGATGGGTTCAGGAGGCCCAGGTGCATCTCCCAGGCCTGGAGGGAGGGCTGGGCACTCCTGGAGCCTGGCACCAGGGGCCTGCCTGGGGTTTTACCACGGGCTCCGTGTCAGATCACACAACTCCACGATGGTTCGGGGTGGAAGGGATCTTGAAGATCCTCTCATTCCAAGCCATGCCATGGGCAGGGACACCTTCCACCATCCCAGCTGTGCCAGGGCCTCCCCACCCTCAGGGAACAATTCCTTCCCAATATCCAGTCTAAACCGCCAGATGAATTTCTGCAGTACCAGAACATCCAGCCTCACCCCTGCTGCTTGGAGGAGCCCCTGCATGTCCGGAACAGCAGAATTGTCATTTCCCTTTTTGTTTGCTCACTCAAGGATACCGGATCCTGCTGGACATCCCTAGGGAATGTGTCTCCAGAGCATTTACCTGGGGGAAGGGCTTGTTCCCAGCAGGCTCTTGCGTGGCTCTGCTGCAGGGAGATGGAAGGGAGCATCAGGCTCCCCTACATAGCTGCTGCTTTGTTATCTACTTGGCCATTCCCTGTTTATCTTTTTGCAGGACTCCTGCAATCTCCCATCCTTTCCCAGCAGTCTCAGAGCCCTGGCTCCATGGCCATGGATCTCCTGATCCATCTGGGACAGGAGATAGGTCAGAGTGGGGCTATTTTCAGGCAGCACCTCATCGTTGTCCCTGCCTCGCTCTCCTTAATACCTTGCTAATCTGAGCTTCACCCATCTGCTCGCAGAGAGCTACAGCACCCATGTGACTGCAGATTGAAATCTTCCCTCCTCTGCCTCCCTCTCCTCTGTTCGCACTTAACAACAACAAATAATTAAAGATCCTGAAGCCAGATGCCCCTGGAGCCGGTCGGTGCTGTGATACTCCGCCACAGAAGGGACGGAGGTTGGTTTGTTGGGAGGTTGGTTTGTTTGGGTTCCTCTTTCTGGAGGGAGAACGGAGCCGCTGGTTCCTGCAGGTCTGGCTGCCGTCAGAGGCAGGGCTGCTCCTTGCTGCACGTTACCTGTTGGTGCAGCAGCAGCTGTGCAGCCCAGGCATGGTGTGGCAGGGATCTTTCCGCAGCAACAGGCGTCCTTGCACTGATTAAACGGCTGATTCCCGTGTCCATGGCCTAGGAAGGAATGCTGGCTTTTACTGATTGTTTCTTCAAGGGTGGACGTGGCTTTTGAGTGCCTAACCCAGCTGGGATGATCTGAGCAGTTGGCTGTGCGTGCTGGGAGCAGCGTGTGGCGGGTGCCCTGTCGGGAGCTGTGCTTGTGCCATGCTCGATAAAGCCACACTCGCCTTGGGCTGGATCGAGGGAATGGGATCAGCTGTTAACCCCTCCTGCCGAATGCTCAGCCTCACCAGAGGAAACACATCTGCAGGAGGGCATCTTCCAGTCTGTGGTGTCAGTTCTGGGTTGCCTTCTTTAAGTTAAATGTTTAGACTGGCAAGGAAAGTTTGCCCCGAGGCTGTGCCCCGTGCTGGTGGCTGGACACCGCTCCATCCCTTCTGGGGCAGGAGAAGAGGGATCACATGCCCGCCCAGCTCAGGAGGCATCTGATTTAAGTATTTTTAGTTCTTTCAGGACAAAGTGCTGGCTGAGCTTTGCACTCTGTTCTGGGTTGTTTTGCACCAGTTTTATGGGCTGTGGTGAGTGGTGGGTGACTGCGTTCCCCAGGTGGGGGACTTTGGAAGGTGAAATACTGTCCTCATTCCAAACTGACAGAGAGCAGGGTTAGATTGGATATCAGGGAAAAATCCTTCCCTGGCAGGGTGGGCAGGCCCTGGCACAGGGTGCCCAGAGAAGCTGGGGCTGCCCCTGGATCCCTGGCAGTGCCCAAGGCCAGGCTGGACATTGGGGCTGGGAGCACCTGGGACAGTGGGAGCTGTCCCTGCCATGGCAGGGGTGGCACTGCATGGGCTTTAAGATCTCTTCCCACCCAAACCATTCTGGGATTCTGTTTTTAAACGCAGCTGAATTTCTATGGTGTGAACACGAGCTGGGCGTGCTTACCCGGCACCTCCAGCTGGGGTTCTCTTTTTTGGCTGGAATGACAGGTTACCTTCTGAACTGATTTGATTGATGAGTTCAAATCCTACCAGTTCGGCCTGTGGACCTGTTACTCAGCCCTCCAGCCTTTCCTGTTCAGTGTGCCAGGCAGTGGAGTGACTGCCTGCAGAGGAAAGGATGGCTGAGAGCCGCTGTTGCAGAGATATTCCCAGGGCTCATCCATAACCAGGGGGCTGATGGACGTCTCTGTAAAGACGTTGAGGCGACGTGACACAGGCACGTCTCCTGTGCCTCAAGTGTGCCACTAGAAAAGGAATTTAGAGGCAATTGGATGTGTCTGCAGGAGGAACTTACTTCTGAGGCTTTCAGGTGGTTGCTGAAATATTCATCATTTCCAGAACAGTTAGATGGTGAGATTGGAGTTTTTTATCTTCCCTTTTTTCTCCTCCTTCGTGAACCTAATTGATCATAACTTTTGAGCTGAGGGGAATATTTAAAACATATTTTGCAGCCTTTGAACACACTGTAGTGACTTCAAGGGACTCTGCTTGTGGTCTGGGGAGTTGTTTGGCCTGTCCCTGGTGGTGCACGCTGTCACCAGCGCTATCCATGTGGAAGTGTTCTCAGTTTTGTTTTGTGATATTAAATTATCCATCAGTTAAAATTGTAAGGAATACGTTGTGTTTCAGGGAAGATGTTTGTGTATTCCTGTCCTTCGGGTTCAGTGCCCGCTTGTTGTCAGCAGCCAGATTGAAGCAGGATTTGCTGGTGTCACAGGATCATCGACAGGAGCGCTGTCACATCCGGCATGGATCGGGAGCAGCTGAGTGGGAACAGTCGATGGGATGAGCAGGAATGGTCTGACAGGGAGATAAAGCTGCTTTGCAGCACTGGCTTGGGTTTCTGGGGTCCGAATTCTGAAATCTGGAGCTCATTGAAGCATCAAAGTTTCGCATTCAGTGCCTGAACCTCGGAGCAGCAGTGATGGAATTACCTCTGGAAGGCAAAAGCCCCGGACCCCTGGAGCAGGGGCCAGAGCTGCTCTGCCTGGGGTGGCTGCTGAGGAAGGAGGTGCTGCATGGCTGCACTGGGAGGGAGGATTGGAGGATTTGGGGATTTGAGTCCCCAGCCACGCAGGGTTTGCTGGGCTGTGTTTTTGCCATCGAGGCCAAGGCCAGTGGTGGCAGATCTCCACTGCAGACAGAGGGATTTGGCTTCCTGCGATGGGGAGTAAAGAGAGTGACTGGAATTTGGCAGATGAACCCAGAGGGTTTTTCCTGCTTGGAGCATGACCACAAAAAGGAAGGTGCCAGGGCAGTTCATCTGCACTGTCAGGAGGTCTGGCTCCAGTCAGACACGTCCCCGCCGTGCAGACTGTACACCCATAACTTGCTGGCAATCAGAATGGTTTGGGATTTTTTCCTCTGGCTTCCCTTTCCTGTGTTTCTGATTTTTCTGGACCAGCTATGCAGTAAGAGCCTCCCTCTCCTTCCTCCAGATACATGTCTTGAAGGGACTTATTTGATTTGTTGTCCAGCTCTGAGAAGGTATTGCTGGGAAAGAGGAGGATTCTTGTGTTCAAAAATTCAGACTCTTTATACCAGAAGTAATCTCAAATATCTGTGGTGTTTCTGTCTTTCAGACCAAAGGTCCCTCTACGTTACATGAAACTAAATTAATAAAGACAAACCCAGGGCTTGTTTTGTTTTCCAAGAGGAATGGCACGGAAAGTGAATAATGTTGATGGTGTGTCTTTTGGGTGGGTTTATGGAAAGCAGCAGCTGCAGTGCAGAGAACGGCATCGTGCATGAAGATCTATAGATACGAACATTTCAACTCCGGGGGCCTGGAGTCTTTTTGATGTGGGTCTGATGTGTTGGGACTTCAAAAGTAGGATATTTGAAATAAAATATTTATATTGCTAATGAAATATGGAAATATTATTCTAGGCTGGGAATCCTAGCGTGTAAACTCAGTTTTCTTTTGCTTTAGTTACAACCCTGGCCAAGGCAGTTGGGAGGAAGCAACTGTTGTGGTCTGGCTCCTGTCTCATACATGTGCAGGAACAAACCCTAATATTGAAAAAAGATGTCAAATAACTGATTTAAGTCTTCAGTGAGGATCTGTTTTCTCTGTGGTTTTTTGCTAGGTTTCCTTTTCTTAATCTGCATGGCTGGTTTGGCAGATTACGCTGGAGTCTGCATTTCAGAGCCACGTTACCGTCAGTCACGAGACTGCTCTCAGTTTTCTTGGGCACAACTTCCCTTTCTGTTCCCGTGATTTTTTAAATTTTAAATTCGTGCTGCCACTTAGATTCCCAGTGGTTTCCCACAAGTCTGACTTTCTAATAATTAATGGCTTTTAGGTGGTCACTGGAGGTAAAAAACCCTCCCCAAAACCCCCAAACACCTGCACTGACTGTGTTAAAATATGGAGCACGTCACAAACGTTTAGTCTCCCTTTCTTTTCCTGCTTCCGTCCTTCTGCTCTGCCTTGTAGGGAAGCAAACACACTTTTCCTGCCTTCTCAGTGTTTCATCTGTTTTCCTTTTGTTGTTCGTGTCTCAGTCTGGGGAGGTTTGGGGGGTCTCGGGAGGACGTTGCCCTGCACCCATCAGTCCCGGAGCCGCGTGCGGGGTTGTGCGGGATTGTGCGGTGTTGTATGGAGTTGTGTGGGGTTGTATGGGGTTGTGTGGGGTTGTGCGGGGTTGTGTAGGGTTGTGTGGAGTTGTGCGGGATTGTGCGGGGTTTTACAGGGTTGTCTGGGGTTGTGCGGGGTGGTACAGGGGTTGTGTGGGGGCTGTGTGGGCTTGTGCGGGGTTG
>VYZT01033071.1:25573-58912 GCA_013400735.1 Pomatostomus ruficeps | reverse complement strand
TGTGCGGGATTGTACAGGGTGATGCAGGGGTTGTGTGGGGTTGTGCGGGGTTGCGCGGGGTTGTGTGGGGTTGTACAGGGCTTTTGTGGGGTTGTACAGGGGTTGTGTGGGGTTGCGCGGGGTTGTGTGTGGTTGGGCGGGGTTGTGCGGGTAGGTACAGGGGTTGTGTGGAGTTGTGCAGGGTGGTACAGGGGTTGTACAGGGTTGTACAGGGTTGTGCAGGGTTGTGTGGGGTTGCACAGGGTTGTACGGGGTTGCACGAGGCCACGGGGCTCTGCTTCCAGCGCTGCCCTGCTCTGGCTGACCCGGATCCCGAGGCATCACCGGGATGTGTGCTCAGCTGTGCTGAGGCCGGCGGCCAGAGCCCGCTGCTGCCGAGCACAGAGCTCCCGGGCACTCGGGGCTGCTGCTGCCCGGATCCGCGGGGGTGAGGTTTGAGTGTGGTGTGTGTTCTTTGGGGATGCTGGCTGGGCTGGTTCTGCTGTAGGAAGCTGCTGAAGCGTTCAAGGTCCTGGTGTCTGAGCAGGGTATCCATAAAATCACAGAATGGTTCGGGTTGGAAGGATCTTAAAGCTCATCCTGTCCCACTCCTGCCAAGGGCTGGGACCTTCCGCAGGGGCTCTGAGTCCAGCCTGGCCTTGGGCACTGCCAGGGATCCAGGGGCAGCCCCAGCCTCTCTGGGCACCCTGTGCCAGGGCCTGCCCACCCTCCTGGTGAACAATTCCTGCCCACTATCCAATCTAAATTCATGTTTAAAGATTTGTGATGTTCTGTTAATATTTTCATACCCGCCTTTGCATTTGGGGTGGCGAGCTGGAATGAGGGCTTCCCATTGCAGCTGTTTGATAATAAGCCAGTATTGGTCCCACTTTTGCTGCGGGTGTTGAGTTTCTTTAGGATTGAGATGTTAGGACTGTGGAATGGAGTACAGAACAGGATGGGTGCTTGGGTTACCCCTGAAATGGGCAGAAAGATGCTGGGCCTGGTGCCTGGCTCTGCCTCTCTGATTCGGGGGGACTTCCCAGGCTGAAATAATGCAGCTTAAACCTGCCCTGCCCTGCTCCCCGCTCTGTCCTTCCCACCCCAGATCGCTGGAGGCAGGATTTCCCTCCTGGGAAAACCAAAGCCCTGCTGAGCAGCTGCTCCTGGGACGAGACCGCTGCTCAGGTGAGGCCTCCTCGGAGTGTTTGCTGGTTTCCATAACCAGGAGGAGAGCTGAGATGCAGGGCTGTAAATCACAGAATTATGGAATGGTTTGGGTTGGGAAGGACCTAAAGACCATCCAGCTCCAGCCCCTGCCACGGGTAGGGACATCCTCCACCGTGCCAGGGTGCTCCAAGCTCTGGTGGAGTCTCATGGAGGGAAATACGTGCTGGTGGTGATCCCATCTGGAGGAGGGACCTGTTTGCTTATTCAAATGTGCTGTAAGTAGTTCTGGT
Organism: Pomatostomus ruficeps; assembly: GCA_013400735.1. Taxonomy (NCBI): domain Eukaryota; kingdom Metazoa; phylum Chordata; class Aves; order Passeriformes; family Timaliidae; genus Pomatostomus; species Pomatostomus ruficeps. The sequence goes on along the minus strand of VYZT01033071.1, from coordinate 57,473 downwards.
TTTAAATCCTCCCTGCTCAACTCTGGGCTTGTGTTCTGAGCCGTTACACCGATATCTAACCCCAGGAGTGGATTTTCACTTCTGGTTTTTTGGTTTTTTTTAATTAAATTAGGATAGGAAGTATCTGGTGAGGGTTTCTGTTCTTCTTGGTATCAAGTAATTTAGAAAAAAACCAGGCTTCTCAGAGATTCATGTACTATTCAGGCAGGGCTGTTTCTCCCTCAGAAGCTGTGTAAGTAGCTGTTCAGGGGATGTGGGCGTTGCTTTTGCATTTTCATTCCAGCCTCTCTTTTCCTAGTAGTAACTCCCTTGCTCTGCCTTTCTGTCCCCAAACCGGTGTTTGCCATCTGGGGCTGATCTTGAGAACGTATCTTGGAGCTCTGAGTGACTCGTGAGCCCACCTGTGCCTCACGAATGTTTCATATTTGCCCAGATTGGCATTTCCAGCACCAGCCCAGCTTTGCTGGCCTGTTTGGCACTGCCTGTACTTCGTTGCTCAGGAGGGGTGATGCTGGTGAGGAGGTAAGGCTGTCCTGGAGGGAGGGAAACGCTGCTTGAGAGCTTGTTAGGCCCACCCAGCACATCATTGGTGGCAGGCAGTGCCCTTTCCTCGCAAACTGGTGTGCAGGGGTGCTTGTCGAGTACAGGACATGCACTAATTGAGGTGTCAGAGCGTTACTGTTAGCTGTGATAAAATGCCTGGGGAGGAGGTGACCGTGTAGTCACTCAGGCTGTGAACGGTTGGGTTTGTGCTCTGAGAACACAGCACCAGAGCTCCCAGCTTTCATCCGGAGCACTCGGTGTCTGTGTGACCCTGCCCAGCCCTGGGCTTGGGGAATTCCCTGCTGGGCTGGGTTATAAAGCACTAAACCTCCAATCCTGGGTTTCTGCTGCCTGTCCGTGTGCACACATCGTCAGCGTGAGCCTCGGAGTGTGTGTTCCACGGGCCAGAACACCACTGTTGTATCTCCCAGCTGGGTTTATGAACCTCTCTCGTTTCAAATCCTGTTTTTCACCGAGGGTCATCTCAGCTTTTCCGGGCTGTTTGGGAAGGATGCTGAGTGTTGCAAGGGGAACACACCCACTGCCTGTGAAAGGATTTCCTGGCTCCTGGTGACGAGTTGCTGAAATGGCTGATTATTTGACCGATTTCTATAGTGACTGTTGCCTCGGCAGCAAAGCTTCGAGAGTAAAAGCACAAACATGAGGCAGGCACGACTTGATTCGGGCAGGCTTCGGTTTGCTTTGGTCAAGTTTCAAAGTGCTTTAGGAGGAGTTTGGAGGTGAACAAACTGCTCTGGGAGGTGCTTGTTTGCTGCTTTAGGTGGATGTGGTTCTGTCTCGGCAGCGTTAGCTGTGAAACTTCACAGTTTCTGCTCGCAAGGAACCCTCAGACCTGGGCCTTGTCCTCAGCACAGCAGAGACGTGGAGCTGTTAGAGCAGGGCCAGAGGAGATCATGGAGATGCTCCAGGGCTGGAGCCCCTCTGAGCCAGGCTGGGAGAGCTGGGGGTGCTCCCCTGGAGAGGGAAAGTCTCCAGGGAGAGCTCAGAGCCCCTGCCAGGGCCTGAAGGGGCTCCAGGAGAGCTGGAGAGGGACTGGGGACAAGGGCTGGAGGGACAGGACACAGGGAGTGGCTTCCCACTGCCAGAGGGCAGCGATGGATGGGATATTGGGCAGGAATTGTTCCCTGGGAGGTTGATGGTGCTCTGAGATTGCCCAGAGAAGCTGGGGCTGCCCCTGGATCCCTGGGAATGTCCAAGACCAGGTTGGATGGAGCTTGGAGCAGCCTGGGACAGCAGGAGGTGTCCCTGCCATGGCAGGGGTGGCACTGGATGGACTTTGAGGTCCCTCTCAACTGAGATCATCCCATGAGTCTGTGACTGTAAGCGCAGAGGAGTAACCAGCTGATGATTTCATGGCTGATGATCTTACCCTTTAACCAAAAAGGTGGATGCTCCCTGCTTTGCTCCTTGTGCCCGGGGTGTTGCGACCTCACACGGGCGAGATGGAAGTGGTGGTGGGAATTCCTGCCCGTGTCCTGAGTTAGCACTTCAGTGTGTGCTGGGGACAGGGGCACAAAGGTCCTGCAAACACGAGCAGGTGTGACCTGGAGCCCTTGGCGAGGCTGTTAACTCATCTCGCTCCTACGTGGGTATTTTGAGGTACTGGTTTTCCACAGCCTCGTTATCGTGGTGCAGCTGGTATTGTTATGATAATCACATTGTTATTTATAATTCCTCGTCAGGTTCAGGCTCCTTAATGAGGCAGCTCCGCTGCGGATGGAGGGAATATTCAGTCAGCCAGCCTAAAGAGCCTGTGCCGGAGCTGGGGAGGTTTGTGTGTGCCCCATCCTGAGCCTGGGGAGGTGGCCTGGCTGCTGCTCACACCGGTCCCCACCTTCTGTCTTTAACTTGTGTGGAGAGGAGAAGACCTTTTGTGGAAGGGAGGGGGTCAGAGAGGGCTGTCACACCCCTGTCGTTCCTGCAGAGGGATACACCATAGGGAACGAGGAACTTCTAATGTGACAAGCTGGAAGGTGTGAGCAAAGCAGCTTTTTTGCCTATTCCTCCCCCATTAGGCAGGCTGTGAAAAACAGGCTTGAATGATAAGCGGTGTTAAAAATTTTCGTTGGTTTTCCTCTTTTTAGCTTTCACTGAAAACAGCGCGTCTCCGCGGCCTGTGTCCTTGGCAGGGGATTACCTTTCCTCTGAGCCTGGCTCCTCGGCGTATCAGTTACTCCACTTTTACAAAAGGTGCTCGACAGTGATTTACTCTGCTGGTGTGAGAGCAGCGGGCAGGGATTGCACATTTTGGAACTGGCTGCAGTTTTCAGCAATATTGCCCAATCCTGCACTTTTACTGGCAGACACACATTTATTGTTTCCTCCACGGCTGCCAGGCCAGGTATTGTGGGGTCACAGCAGCATTTTTTGGGACTCTGGTGCCAGTATCTGAGTGCTATTTGCAGCTGGCAACAGATTTTTCCATCTGGAGCTCATCTTAGAACCTGCTGGCAGCTTCGCATGGAGTGTAATCAGGGAATGGCTGAGGTTGGAAAATCCCTCCGAGCTCCTCGAGTCCAGCCATTCCCCCAGCACTGACCCTTGTCCCCAAGTGTTCATCTACAAATGTTTTAAATCCCTCCAGGCAGGGGTGGTGACTCTGCTACTGCCAGGGCTGGACAGCCTTTCCACGGAGAAGTTTTTCCCAGTATCCAATCTAAACCTTTGCTGGCAGTGGAGATGTAATTTGAAGATTGGCTTCAGGCTCCTGAGTCTTTGGGACTCTGAATCTTTAAAAATGTTGTCAGGGGTGGACAGGAAGCTGCTTTGCGAGGTTCAGGGATTTGGGAAACTGGGGTTGAGGCACTCTGGTGTTGAAAACTGAGACGGTTTAATATTGCCCCAGCTTGTGGTGCCCACAGAGCCAGGCTGGATGGTACCACGGAACTGCGGCTGGGAGACAGCATTAAAAATAAATCACTTTGCCTTTCTCAGCATTGGGAGGCTCCATCCTGGGAAGCAGCAAGCCCACCGAGAAGTCTGTGAGGATCGTCTGTGGGGAATTGGCGCTGCCAGAGCCGGGGTTTGAGATGAGCCCACGGAGACGGGCGGGTGGGGCTGAGCTGCTCGCAGTGCTGGCCGTGTAGGAGCTCCTAATGTGGGTTACCATGCATAATTCAGGCCGTCCTTTTTCCATGTTCAGAGCTCTGTAACTAAATACTGATTTGCTAAACACAACTTGAATAATGAAGCAATCTGTGGCTTGAAAGCCTTCCTCAGCACTGAAAGAAAAGGAAGCAAAATAGAGCTGTGTCCTCACTTCTGCTTTAGAACAAAACAGATATTCACGAGGTAGAGGAGTCGTCTTCATCCCTGCTGGCTCCATGGATTTAAATCCGTGCACATTCCTGGTGTGCCCAGGAACTGAGAGGTGACCTGTCCAAAGTACTGCCAGTCCTTCCATCCAAGGCTTTTTCTTTCCTCAGCCATCACGGTTCATTCCATGGAAAAACAGATTAAAAGCTGTTTCTTGCTCAGCTTAGAGGTAACAGGTCAAAAAAGAAACTGATGTGCAGTGTGGTGATATTCGCATGGGAGTAAAGTTCTGTGTCTGTTCTGAGCCGCTTCAACTCCAGTCGTGCCAGTAGGGTAAATTATTTTGGTTTTCCCAGTCACAACTTTGCTCCCTTCGGTGCCACACAAACACTTGGGAGCCTGTGAGAGGCTAAAAATACCCTTACAGCTGATAAAGGCTTGATCTGACTTTGGAAAGTACGAAGTGGTTTTTCTCCCTGTGCTGTTACTTTCTCTCCCCGTGTTTATGGTGCTGCGGCGGAGCGCGTGGGCCGTGGGGCGGTGGGGCTTCCACTGCTTCCCTCTCCTGGCTCTGGGGAGGAGCGGTTTTGGTTGGTTCCTTGGATAAACTCCCCAGACCTGCGGATTTGCTGGTGGTGCTCACTGCCACCGCTGCCTTGTTTGCTGCTCGTGTCTCAAAAATTCAGGAAGAGATTCCGAGCAAGTAACTTTGGTGTTCTTGAAACTTTTGTGCTGGAAGCGATCAGCTTGTCTAAGCTATTTTTCTAATTCATTGGGTATAGAAGTTTCTTACCTAGTTCCTCTTTTTTTTTTAAAAAAAATTCATTTTTCTCCTGGTTCCTTTTTTTTTTTTTAGTTGGTAGAAAACATTTCTTTGAATTGGGGCAGTATACACTGGAAACAGTCAGATTTACCTCACAGAGCTGCTGAATACCTGCCAACCTGAATGCTTCGGTTTATTTTCAGGCTGATCTGTTTGATAATTGATTTTCCTGCTGGTGTTTTGGTCCAGAGAGTAGATCCTTGCTTATCTACATCAATTTTTGGGTGTTGATGACCACTTACGGCACCTGGAGGAGTTCTGGGGTGGGTTAGATGGGGCTTGGAGCATCCTGGGATAGTGGGAGGTGTCGCTGCCCATGGCAGGGGGTGGAAGAGGATGGGCTTTACGGGTCTTTCCAACCCAAACCACTCTGGGGTTTTGTGATTTTATAATTTTTGCCTTCCAGAACAAAAAACAGGTTTTGTATTCAAGCCCTGCTGCCACACATTGCGTTAAGGTACCAGTCTGTAAGGGGCAGGAAAGGTTCCTGCCACAAATAACACCAAAGATTTGCTCTGTAGCTCCTTAAATCCATGAGTATGATGATTGTGAGAGGAGTTCGGGTGCTGCTCGTGGACTGGAGTGTAGAAATAGAAAATACCACAAATCCAGAGCAGGCAGGAGGCTGCCCACAGCTGCAAAGTGGTGATAAAGCTTTGAAGAAAGCAGCAGCAAGCTCGGGAAGGACCGCGCTGTGTGCACAGGGTTGGAGCTCAAACCGGCTGCTCTTTCCCCCCCAGAATCTGTTGTCCATCCCAAGATCAGCTGTTTTTCCACAGGAATTTTGGTTGTAGCCATGAACTGCAGTCCAAACGCCTTTCTAACGCGTGGTTTTGGGTTTTTGTCCCCTCCCAGGAAGAAGAATGCCAACCCGAATATGAAGTAGAGCGCTGCCTATGCTGGCCGGTGTCGCTGCGTGGGGACGGGCGCTCGCCTCCGGCCAAACGCGTGCCCGGGACAGGATGAAGCCGAGGAGGAGCCTGGCGCCGCGCTGGAACCGCAGTGACCGCTGCCCGCTCTAGAGCCCATGTGCCACCGTCCCCGGCGAGATGAAAGAAGTGGTGCTGTGGTCACCCGAGGAGGTGACCAGCTGGCTGACGGACAATGCCGTGCCGGAGTACTGTGAGCCCCTGAAGAGCTTCACCGGGCGGGACCTCATCAACCTGACGGAGGAGGATTTCAAGAAATCCCCTCTGTCGCGGGTGTCTTCCGACAGCGGGCAGCGGCTGCTGAACATGATCGAGGGGCTGAAGATGGCTCACCACATGGAGGCCCACAAGAACGGCCACGCCAACGGGCACGTCCGCTCCGGCGACCCCGCGCGCCAGAACGGCTTTGGCGCCGCGCTCAAGCTCAACGGGGTCCCCAACGGGTTCAAGAAGGAGATGATCAAGATCCCCATGCCGGAACCGGAGCGCTCGCAGTATCCCATGGAGTGGGGCAAGACTTTCCTGGCTTTTATTTATGCACTTTCTTGTTTCGTCTTCACCACGGTGACTATCTCGGTGGTTCATGAACGAGTGCCTCCCAAGGAGGTGCAGCCTCCCCTCCCAGACGCATTTTTTGATCGCTTTGATCGGGTGCAATGGGCTTTTTCTATTTGTGAAATCAACGGCATGATCCTTGTAGGACTGTGGTTTGTTCAGTGGCTGCTCTTGAAATACAAGTAAGTGCAACCTTTCCAAAACTTGAGTGCTTCTGACGGCTTCTGGAGGGCAGGTGCTGGTTGGCATCCAAACAAAATGAAACTTCTCGTGATCTTCCCGTCTTGGTTTTCCAAGCTGGAATAGATATCACGCAGCGTGAGCTGCTTTGCAGAAGGCAGAAATCCACATGTTCCCAAAGAAACTGAGCAGTGCCCCTGCTCGTGTTTGCCTGCGCGGTTAACTTGAAACTTTTTCATGGGCGAAAAGCCATGGATGGGGTGAATGATGTTCTGAAGTCACAGTTTGTTCAGAGGGAGCGCAGCTGTGAACCGGGATCCAAGGGAAGGGCTGGAGCCGGCCCAGGGGAGGGTAACCCTGGCAGTGCTCTCTCCTTAGGGTCTCTCCAGAGATCGCTCCCACCCTGCTGGATGTGCCAGGAGGGTTTCATTGTCTCTCAGTGGGGCAGTTTTGGGGCTGGCTGTCCCTCCTGAGCCCCTCCTTTCCCCCGGGTGCTCTTGCTGGTTTCCAGAAGCACCTCACGGTACCCCAGACCCCAGATCTGCATCTGCCCTCTCTGGGACTGTCAGCCCTCACTAATAATAATAATAATAATAATAATAATAATAATAATAATAATAATAATAATAATAATAATAATAATAATAATAATAATAATAATCTCTGCAGCTGTGGCTGCCAAGTGCTCCCCTGCAACCAGCGTGTCCCACAGCCAGAGCAGCTCTGCCTTTGTATTTGGGAGCTTTCCCTGCTGATGGGAATTGCTCAGGAGAGATGTGTTCTCTTCCCCCCTCTGGATGTACAGGAGACCCTTTGTAATCACACAATTGTGTGTCAGCCGAAATAAACCTGCTCCTTTCCATCTTAGAGTGAAAACACTGTAACTTTATCCCCTGCCTCGAGCAGGAAATTAGTGACTGCCACAGCTAATGGAGGGCTGTGGGGCATGAAATCCCCTTCAATGTCTTCAACACCCAATCTGCCCAGGCTTTTGTGTCCTAATCCTCAGATTTCCTGTAATCACCTTCGTGGGCAGTGTGAGCTGAGCTGCTCCCGTGCTCCCGGCCTGGAAAGCGTGGGAATATCTGTGGAGCAGTTCAGCATTCCCAGGTGTAAGGCGATAGTGTCACGAGTTTCCAAGGCGGCAGAAGAAAACAGCTGGTGGTTTGTTTTATTTACCTTGGTGGATTTTGTTTGCCTTGGGTGACCTCCTCATTTTTCGCTGTTTTTTCCCTCCCTGCCAGGTCTATAATTAGCAGAAGATTTTTCTGTATAGTTGGCACACTGTACCTGTACCGGTGTATTACCATGTATGTGACTACACTCCCAGTACCTGGAATGCATTTCAAGTGTTCTCCAAAGGTAAACTCCTCCTGGCTGCCCTGCCGTGCTCTGATCCGCACATTTCCTTGCCATGCTTGGTGTTTTCCCCCTCGTGCTGCTGCTCCCAAACTGCTTTCTCAAGAAGGGTTTCTAAGGGAAGGGGATTCTGCCCCTCTGCTCCACCCTCATGAGACCCCTCCTGGAATTCTGTGCACAGTTCTGGTGTCCCCAAATAAGAAGGACATGGAACTGTTGGAGCAGGTCCAGAGGAGACCGTGGGGATGCTGAGGGGACTGGAGCACCTCCCCTCTGGAGCCAGGCTGGGAGAACTGGGAATGCTCAGCCTGGAGAGAACGGTGTGGGGAGACCTCACAGCTCCTTCCAGGGTCTGCAGGGGCTACATGGAAGCTGGAGAGGGACCTGCAAAAGGAACTGCAGTGCCAGGACAAGGGGAGTGGGTTCAGACTGACTGGGGGAAGAGTTAGATGGGATATTGGGCAGGAATTGTTCCCTGGCAGGGTGGGCAGGCCCTGGCCCAGGGTGCCCAGAGAAGCTGGGGCTGCCCCTGGATCCCTGGCAGTGCCCAAGGCCAGGCTGGACATTGGGGCTGGGAGCAGCCTGGGACAGTGGGAGGTGTCCCTGCCATGGCAGGGTTGGAATAGGATGAGCTCTAAGCCCAAACCAGCCCAAACCATTCCATGATTTCAATTTGAGAGCTCTTTATTGGTGTGACAGAGACATTGGCTTCCCTCTCAGCAGAGATGTTGACAGGGGCTGTGCAGGAATTCCCTCCTTTCCAAAGCCCTGAGCTGCACAATTTCTGTGCCATTTTCAACTGCTGTGCACGATCAGCACGTTCCTGTCCCCACCGAAGCACTTGAGGGCGTGCAGCCTGTGCCGTGTGTGAGTCAGTGATTCCCAAACCAGTGCACACCTCGCTGTGTCAAATCCCAGCGTGATTCATGGTTGAAAAGGGCCCAAAGAGACTTTCCTAAGGCTGTCTCCTGCCAATATTTTTGCAATTCTGTTAGCACAGGGACTTCTCACCTCCTCCCCAGTCTAGCACTGCCTCTGAGGGATAAATGGGGCTTGGGAAAGCTGTGGCTGAAATCAGGCTGGTGGGACAGAGGTGCTCGGCCTTGTGGTCAGCCTGGAGGGGGAATTCACGTGCTCAGGGTGGAGATGGGCCAGGGCTGCTGGTGCTGGAGCCATCTCTGGTCACCCCAGCAGTGCTGGAGTCCTGGTCCCTCCTGCAGCTCTTGGGCTGCTGTGCTGTGGCTCTGCTGGAGTCCTGGTCCCTCCTGCAGCTCCTGGGCTGCTGTGCTGTGGCTCTGCTGGAGTCCTGGTCCCTCCTGCAGCTCCTGGGCTGCTGTGCTGTGACTCTGCTGGAGTCCTGGTCCCTCCTGCGGCTCCTGGGCTGCTGTGCTGTGGCTCTGCTGGAGTCCTGGTCCTTGCTGCAGCTCCTGGGCTGCTGTGCTGTGACTCTGCTGGAGTCCTGGTGCTTCCTGCAGCTCCTGGGCTGCTGTGCTGTGACTCTGCCGGAGTCCTGGTCCCTCCTGCAGCTCCTGGGCTGCTGTGCTGTGACTCTGCTGGAGTCCTGGTCCCTCCTGCAGCTCCTGGGCTGCTGTGCTGTGACTCTGCCGGAGTCCTGGTGCTTCCTGCAGCTCCTGGGCTGCTGTGCTGTGACTCTGCTGGAGTCCTGGTCCTTGCTGCAGCTCCTGGGCTGCTGTGCTGGGACTCTGCTGGAGCAGGAGAAAGGGCAGGAACACAGCCATCAATCCGGTAGAGGCTGTGAAATCACTGAGGCACAGGTGGGAAAATCCTGACCGGGCGTGATCCACATGCTGCCGCTGTTCTGGTGAGGATTGGCACAGCCAAACAAAGCCAAAGCGCTTTGGTTCCTCGGAAAAGTCCAGCCAGTGTCTGCCAGGGCAGAACTTTGGTGGCTCTTGGAGGGATTTTGGGAAGAGAAGTGAGTGGGAGAGGAGGCAGCGCTGTATTTGAAGAGTCTGCTGCTGGGAAGTTAAAAAAGAAAGAACACCGGTACTTATGGGCTGAATGAATAAATCTGCCAGGTTTGGGAATTCACGGCGTTGGCAAATCCTTCCCATTCCTCAAGCAGAGACCAGCTGAGGGCCCTGATAAGATTAAGGATAAAGCTGGGTTTTCTTGAAAAGCTCTGAATGTACTGATGGGAAAAGAAAAACCTCTCAACACCTTACTGAGTTCTGTGTGATTATGAAAAGTGGGCTTTGGGGAGCAGTTTAGTGTTTGTGAGGAACTGTTAGCAGGAAATATTTAATTCCTGCAAAGAACTCGCTCAGGCCTGTCAGAAATTATTCATTTCCACTTCTTAAAGCAAGGCCGAGCTTTAAAATAAAAGCATAATGGCCAGCCTGGGGGATCTGTGCTTCCTTCTGACAGTTCCGTGGTTTCCAAGGGTTTCAAACATCAGAAAACGGGGTGAGGATGCAGCACACGCGTGCATTGATCCATTAGTCTCTGTTCCTGTGGGCTCCCAGAGGTGCTCCACACATCCTGGTTGTCCCATGGCATAGGTTTTTGTGGATTTGTTCAATATTTGGGCTTGGCTTAGAGCTGGGAGCAGCGAAAGTCTCGGGCAGTGCCAGCTGCTCTCGGTCACTCGGGAGAGGGAGCAGTGTCCTCACAGGAAGGACTGAGTTTGCTTGGATTTGGCTTTCCTTGGGCTAGCTGGAGTTTTTTCAGGAATCCTCCCTGGGCCGGTGCCGTGGGTTGGGGGTGGCTCAGAGCAAGTCTGGGTGTGGAGGGAGATCCCTGTCTGGGCTCGTGTGGATTCCAAGCACAAGGCTGGCACCGTGCTCCGGCAGACAGCACAGATGTTTCTGTTGGAATGGGAAGTGGAAAGAAAGAATCCTGCAGACTTTTCCAAGGCGTGAGGGTTTGGAGTGAGAGGCTCTTGTGTTCAGCAGATCCTGGTTTTGGCAGCTGGCTGTACAGCCTGGCCAGTTCCTTCTGGTTTCTGCTGGATCATCACCAGTAGGGCCTGCGCTGTTACTAAATTAAACCTCATTTGTTCAGAGTGTGCTGCCTCCTGAACAGAAGGAAAAGCTCACCTGAGCACCAGCTACAGGATGTGCAAAGCATCAAAACACTCCTGCCTCATTTCCAGTCTTTCCGCTGCTAGAAATGTGCTGCCAGCTTTTGGGGAGGGATTTATTTACCTGCTGATTGATCTTGTGGATCAAAGCAGGAAGGGGGAAGATCTGAAAGTGCCGAAGTTGCTGGCTGAAACCATCGCTTTGAGCTGCGATATTTTACTGTGCTCACGTGTTTTGCTTTGAGCCGTGATGTTTCACTGTGCTTTTGTGTTCTGCTCTTCCACCAGCTCTTTGGAGACTGGGAATCTCACCTGCGAAGGATAATGAAGTTGATTGCTGGCGGGGGCTTGTCCATCACGGGCTCCCACAACATGTGTGGGGACTACCTGTACAGCGGCCACACCGTCATCCTCACCCTCACCTACCTGTTCATCAAAGAGTGTGAGTGCCCTGCCCTTCTCCTGTTCCCTCCCAGTTCAGGAATTGCTCTTGTGCTCACTGCTAAACAGAGTTCGAGTTAAAATACCTGCGTTTCCCACCATGTGAGGAAATGCACAAAAAGTTGGATATTGGGGAAAAATTCTTCACCAGAGTGGTTGTAATGGTTTGGGTTGGAAGGGACCTCACAGCCCATCCAGTGCCATGGCAGGGACACCTCCCACTGTCCCAGGCTGCTCCAGCCTGGCCTTGGGCACTGCCAGGGATGCAGGGGCAGCCCCAGCTTCTCTGGGAATTCCATCCCAGCCCCTCCCCACCCTGCCAGGGAACAATTCCTGCCCAGTATCCCATCTAAGCACAAACAGGTTAATTTGACTGGCCCGGGTATATTATCCCTTTCTCAAAGGTTTCATAACCTTTCTGATTTCCAAGGATCTCGATACCCTGAGCACAATTTTAAGTTGCACCTTCAGAGAGCCATTCTTGCTGTGTGATCTCATTCCTCCTGCTCTCAGTCTCAGCACAGGCGTCCCTGTGTCACGCAGGGCTGCAGTCCCTGAGCTCTGCTGGTGACAGCAGCACTCCTGGCAGCGTTCCTTCGGCAGTAACCCCTGCTTGTGCTTCTTTGCAGACTCCCCACGGCGACTCTGGTGGTACCACTGGCTCTGCTGGGCGCTCAGCGTGGTGGGGATGTTCTGCATCCTCCTTGCTCATGACCACTACACTGTGGACGTGGTGGTGGCTTACTACATCACTACACGGCTATTCTGGTGGTACCACACAATGGCCAACCAGCAAGTGAGTTCCTCCCGCTCCTCGGATGCTCCTGCTCTGGCCTGCTGAGGGGGGATATCCAGGCTCACCCGTGTCCTGTGGAGAGTCCCTCTCTTCCTCCTGCTGTTGGGTTTGCAGGGGAGAAAGAGGCACCTTTAATTGGGTTCTTCTCGTGTCTTGGCCACAAAAATATGGGAAGGTCTTCCCGAAGGCAGGCAGGGCTCTGCTTCCCCCAGGTAACCTCAGTCTTGGAAGTCCTTCTGAATTTGGTCACATCTGTGATAGAACAACAAACCACTGAGATTCTTTTGCTTTGTTTTTTTTTGTTTGGTTGTTGAGGCCAGCTGGGGTTTTCTTGTGTTCTGTGGCTTGTGCCAAAGGGCTCTTGAGGAATGGTACGAGGCCTCGCTAAAAACGAACTGGTTTTTGAAAGTGTTTCCCGGGGGGGACAGGTTCTCCTGGCTGGTGAAATGGAGCAATCAGAGGAGCTGACAGTGCTGAGGGAAGTGAAACCCCCATGGCTGGGCAGGGCAGGGTTTAGGGTGGGGATCAGGGAAAGGCTCTTCCCCCAGAGGGTGCTGGGCACTGCCCAGGCTCCCCAGGGAATGGTCCCGGCCCCAAGGCTGCCAGAGCTCCAGGAGCGTTTGGACAGCGCTGCCAGGGTGCCCAGGGTGGGGTTGTTGGGGGTCTGGACAGGACCAGGAGCTGGATTGGATGGTCCCTGTGGGTCCCTTCCAGCTCAGGATATCCCATGATTCTCTGAGAGAAAATCCATGAGTCTCTCCCACAGGTAACAGACAAGGGGGTTAAGAGACATTTTTAGGCCCCTAACAGAATATTGGTGTGCAAATATTTCCTGTGCTCGTGGTGCAAGATCTTTTGCTGATCTGGGGCATATTGCCCCAAGTCCTGCTGGGGACTTGCTTCAGCAGAGCCCTTGGTGTGCAGACGTTCCTGTTCTGCCGCCTGCTGTGACTCAGGAGGTGGCTGGGCACTGCTGCCAGGACGTTGGGCAATGCCGGTCCCCGGATCCTGCCCTGAGCACACACTGGTGCGCTGCTCGCTCCTTCCTCGTGCCAGGGCTGGTGCCTGGCCTTGAAACGAAAAGCAGCAGTGGGTTTATTTGACACGTGAGCGTGACACGGAGATGCAGCTCGGTGTGCAAGCCCCGTGCTTGTCCATTCCCCTGGCGGTGGGTGGGCAGGGGATCCCTGGCTCAGGCGTGGAAAATAGGGAGAGCAGGGGCTTGGATAATCCCCTCGGGCCTGGGCCTGGGGCCTGCTTGTGGCTGGGAGAGGCAGAGGGTGGTGGGAGCAGTCTGGGAGCCGGGAAGGGCAGGTTCTGAGCTGCTCCAGGTGGGCTGGGACGTGTCCTGCTCACGGCCCCACAGCCAGGCCCCAGAGCTCCGTGGGATTTCAGGGGCGCTTACGGAACAGCCGTGCTTTGGGATGGCCTTTGCATGCCCAGGGGAGAGGGGACACCGGGCTCTGCGCTGCTCCCTCCTTTCCTGTGGGCCCATCAGACACCTGAGCTCCTGCAGATGGGGGTGAGCAGCGTTTGGGGCGTGCAGGGAGCCGGGATCTGCTCGGGATCAGCAGCAGGAGCAGGATAGCCGATCACGAGTGAAGTCGTGCCAGTGAAGGCGCTGCCCTTCGGTGACGTCTCGTTTGTCCCTGTCCCCCTGCAGGTGCTAAAAGAAGCTTCCCAAACAAACCTCCTCGCAAGGGTCTGGTGGTACAAGCCCTTCCAGTACTTCGAGAAGAATGTCCAAGGAATTGTACCTCGCTCCTACCACTGGCCCCTGCGGTGTCCGGCGCTGGCGCGGGGCCGGCAGGTCAAGTACAGCCGCCTGGTGAGCGACACGTAACAGTGCCGCCGCCTGGGCCCGGCAAAGGACCTGTCCCAAGTGCTCCCAGCTCCCCGAGGAGATGCCATAAACGCCCCCCTCCGCTGCCCGAGCCCTCCCTCAGCAGCTCCCGGACCCGAGCCCTTCGGTTCCCTGGTAAGCACTGTGATCTTTTTTTCCTCTCCAAAGGATCTGCGTTGGACAACAATAAAGAGAATTTACCTTTCCACGCACTGTTAAACATTTCTTGTCGGTAGAGTTGGGATTTGCATTTCCCCATCACCATGTTCCTTTGTATATGATGCGACGACATAAAAAGAAAAGCTTTTGTATCATTGAGTTCCGGTCTTTTCCAGTCACGTCTGGGAACAAAGCATATTATTTTCTTGGGAAAACATACTTTTCATATCTCTTGCCCCAAAGATTGGGCTGTAAGCCATTTTCTAGCAAATGACTATATGAAGGTTTCTAAAATACCTGCCTTGGGTGAAATCAAGAAATCTTTCTACCTGTTGCACCGCGCTACGAATAAGATGATAGACACAGAAAGGTTTGGTAAATCCTGATTTTGTAGAATCTGCAGTGACTGACTGTGTCAAAAAGTGCAAAAAAAAGAAAAAAAAAAACCCGACAAAAAAAAGGAAAAAAAAAGAGAAAAAAATGTAAAGTGATTTTCTAAATATTTCCTAACTTTATTTTTCAAAATGTGTATGAAAAAAAAAAAAGAAATTTAAAAAAGATTTTTACATGTCAGAGAATAGAGTTAAAAAATTTAAAGAAAATGCTTCTTGGGAGAGAGAGATTTGTCTATGTTTCTAGTGCCTTTCTTGTCTTGATTGTATGGTCAGTAGGCAGTCTTAAATGTTTTTATTTAAAATAAAGTATTCCATGAAAGCAGAATTATATATACTGTATAATTACTAATTTTTGCATTTATAGCTAAATTAAACTGGAAATTTGCTTATAATGTTGAAATTGCCACGTGTAGGGAAGAAACTCCCGCCCCACCAAATACAAAAGGGTCCGGCCTCGCTCACACATTGTGGGCAGGCCAAGCTGAAAAAGCATCACTTTATTGTCTACTCGGTAGCTGGATTTTAAAAAGCAGAACAGCCATGAATTCCTGTTTTTTAAGAATTTTACAAATGATCACTGAGTGAACTACGAATGGTTTCTCCATCCCCTATCGAAGTGTTGTTGAAAGACAACAAAGATAATCTTATTTCCTTAAAAGATTTGTGCAGAAACTGCATGTAATTCCAAGTTTCCACTCCTACCATACATACTGTATGTTTGGGGAAGTCTCCTATCCTAAACTTGCCAATGTGCAGAACAAAAAAAAAAAGAGTTTTTTTTAAAAAAAGAATGAAGAAGAGAAGAATATATATATAAATATATATATATATATCCATTCTGTATTTTACGTGAAGCAGAGTTATCTTCTGTGGGTTCTTCGTGTATTCACAAGGTGATATTTGTATTGTAAAACAACAATGGTGAAGGAAAAATAATAATAAAAAAAAAAAGGCTTTGGAAAAATGTAGTTTCCTTTATCTTCTTAGCGCTCAGTTGGACTTGGCAGCTGGGTTTATTCCTGCAACCCTTGCCTTTAAGTTGCTGTTGTTGCACTGCGGGCCGTCGGACGTGGACTGTACGGAACGTGCGTTGCTGTGGAATTGCTGTTGGGAGAAACCGTGCCTTATCTGAAATAAACGCTATGCAAGCGCCGGGCAGGGAGGGAGGGAGGGAGGAGCCTTCGGGGAGCCATCTCCAGGCCTTGAAAAATCTACCCCAGCACGGCTGGGACGCAGCCAGGCCAGGGCGGGCACCCCTCCTTCCCCCCGGAGCCGCCAGGGAAAGCACAGAGGAGAGGCCGTTTCTGGGCGGCCGTGCTGCTGGTGGTGGTGAAAGAGTCGTTGCTTCCTTCTTTTCCTTCGTTTTTGGGGTGCTTTATCTCCACTTCCGTGCCCTGCTCCTCAGCCTCGGCCAAATCCTGCCCCGGGCAGCTGGTGGGGGTCACTGCTGCTGCTTTGCCTCGCTGCTGCTTGGGGTGCTGAGCCAGAGCAGCTCGTTCCTGGCAGTTCTGTCCCCCTGGGAAGCAGGGAGGGAGGGACGGATGGAAGGAGGGAGGGGGTCCTTGGCCAAACCCTTTCCAGCAGCTTTTCCAGAGCTGGGTGGGAATTCAGGGCTCGGCTCTGCCTTCAGTTCACGGCTGTACCTTGGCAACTTTGGGGCTCAAAGTCGGTTTTTAAACACCCCCAGGTGAATTTTGAGCGAGTTGAGGCTCCCAGACGTGTAACCCGAGGAGTAGATTTTTCAAGACCTGGCATCACGCACAGCCGAACCATTGACATAAGTAAATGTATGGATATATATGCACATGACATTAAATGGAACCTGCTGAACCCTGCCTTGTGGTGTCTGACTTCTGCTCGGGGCTGGCCCCACACGGCTCTGCCCGGGCAGGGCCTGCTGCTGCCTCGGGAGTGGGGCTGGGAAAGGGGATGGGGCTCGGGGGGGCCCGGGATGGATTTGGGACAGAGCTGTTGTGCAATGGCTCGATCCAGGCCGTGGAGTTTGTGCTGCTTTGTCCTCGTCCTTCCCGGGAGCATCCGCCCGCAGCTCCGGCTGGGTGGGGTGGGATGTGGCTTGGGGTCAGGGCGACCCTCAGCACTGTGCTGGTGGCCAGAATCCCAGATTTCCCACTGCACTCTCCCTAAACCTCAGGGATGATCCATCTGCAGTAATCCCAGATTTCCCACTGCACTCTCCCTAAACCTCAGGGATGATCCATCTGCAGTAATCCCAGATTTCCCACTGCATTCCTCCCACACCTTAGGAACGATCCATCTACAGCAATCCCAGATTTCCAGCTATCCCACATTTCCCACTGCATTCCCAGGGATGATCCATCCCCAGCAATCCCACATTTCCCACTGCATTCCCAGGGATGATCCATCCCCAGCAATCCCACATTTCCCACTGCATTCCCAGGGATGATCCATCCCCAGCTATCCCACATTTCCCACTGCATTCCCCCAGACCTCAGGGATGATCCATCTGCAGTGATCCCACATTTCCCACTGCATTCCCCCAAACCTCAGGGGTGATCCATCCCCAGCAATCCCACATTTCCCACTGACTGCATTCGCCCCAAACCTCAGGGGAGCCTGGTTGGGTGTGGAGGGGCAAACCTGGACACTGCAGTGCAGGTGCCCGGAGGCTGAAGTTGGGAAGAGGGCTCTGCACCAGGAAAGGCTGGAAAAGGACAGTTTGCCATGGAGAAGGACCTGGGCAAACCAGGATCCTGCCAGGAGCGTGGGCGTTGATGTTGCCAAGATCCACCTGGGTTTGGCCTTTGGCCCTGCCACGTGGGGAAGGTTTTAAATCCATAAAAAGCAGGGATGGGAGGTGTTTGGGGAGCACGAGCCAAGCAAGGGCAGCGATCCCTTTGCTTTCTGCCCTCTGGGAAGGGCAATCCCATCACCTTTCCCCTCCTGCCTCTCCCTGGACACGGCTCCGTGCATCGGCCTCATTCCCGTCCCGGTGCTGGCGGGTCAGAGTGCTGCCCCAGGAAAGCCACAAGTTCCTGTTCTGGCAAACCTTCCCATCCAATTCTGGCCACAAATATCTGCCAGAAAGTTCTGTGGTTTCTCTTTGTATCCTCTCAATGCAGGGAATGCTGGTGAGCACCGGGATTTGGGCACAGCAACCTTGGCACACCCCTTGTTTAAATAAATGAGTGTTTGGACACCACTCTCAGGCTCGTGATGGGATCATTGGGACTGTGCAGGACCGGGAGCTGGATTCTGATGGGTTCCTGTGGGTCCCTTCCCAGTCAGGATATTCTGTGATTCCCAGATGATGGAAGGACAAGATATTCTCCATTTGTGGTGAGGCTTTAACCCGTTTGCCTTTAACCTCTGAGTGGATTTAAGCCCCATCACCTGGGGAATTTTGGGGTCTGGACATAAAGTGTCAGCAGTGAAAGGTCCCCATGACTTGGTTGTCCAGAAGGGCGGGGGGATTCTTGCTCTGGAGGCAAGACAAGGGAGAGTGGGAAGGAAAGGCAGGGCACTCCAGGACAGCACTTTAATTATATTTGTTAGATATCCCTTCGGTTCAGCTGTCACTGGGTGATCTGGGCAGGGCTTCTGAGATCAGAAACTGCAATTGCCCCAATTTTCTTGCCCTTCCTAAACTCCCTGTGCTGCTCCCGGCCGTGTTTGCCAGCAGGAAAGTCCCCGTTTGTCACCAGAAGTCAGTCTGCTCCCACTTTCGGAGCAGGGCTGTGCTTTGGCCGGGCAAGGTGGCGAAGGAAACCCACGTGGTGCTGCCTGAAGCAGCTCTGGCGTGCCCTTGCCAAGGCCTGGCAGGGTTCTTGCTGACAGCTCTGTGCAAACACCTGATCTCCTGCCACCCCGAGCGCAAGCAGGAGGGACTTTGGCCATTCTTTGTTAAATAAACAACGTTATGTAAGAGGCTTCCGCGCTGCTGTGATGGCTGGGGGGGCTCTGGGGCCCCTCACACCCACGTGTGATGCTCTGGGGAGCATCCCAGCTCTGCACAGCCACGTGCTCCCATGGAGGTGATGGTTTTGTTCCATTTTCCTGCTCATGGCTCAGCAAACAGGCTGCAGCCAAGGCTCCTGTCCTGCAGGGATGTGACATGGGGGAACTGCCCCTCATTGCAGTGACTCCTCAGGGAAAAACAGAATTTTGCCCCCCAGAACCCTGAAGGGTTGATGCAGCCTGTTTCAGGAATCCTCCCAGGCCTTCTCATTTATTAAAAAAAGGGATTTTCAGTCTCTTCATTGCCCATCCGAAGAGGCTTTGTTTCAGAAGGTTTCCAGAGAAGATCGTGGCCTCCTGAGCATTTTTAAGGGAAGAGTTTTGTTTTACCCAGTCCCAGCGTGGATGGTTTGCAGAAAGGGAGCTCTCCAAGAGGAAATGCTGGTTTAAAACTGAAATTTGGATGCTGTAGGAAAGGGCCACCGCTCTGAAATGATCCGGTCTTGCTCGGGAGGGACGAGAAACTGAAAAACGAGGAGCAGAAAGGGAAGCAAAGGGAGGGATGCCTCATGGGTTTGTATTTCAAAGCCAATTTCCTTTATTTATTTTTTCCCCCCTGTATAGAGGGAGTCTGAATCCTCTTTCTCAGAGATTTGGAAGCCCAACGCTCGCTGAATAAAGAACTGCACGTGTGCGGAGCGGTTTCCCTCCTGTCAGCTTTGCCTGATGCCTTCAGTGCCTCCGTCCATCCTGAGGGGATTTCGAGGCTTTTCCTGCTGAGGACGGAGCCCCTGTGCTGCCTGCAGCTGCTGGGTGTGCCCGGGGAGGTCACAGAGTGCAGTCCTGGGGTGGCAGTGACGGGGAGGATAAAGATGGCACAGAAAACATCGCTTTCTTTAGGCTCAGTTGGCACGAAATGGCTGCAGGAAGAAGCTGGAGGACTCCTGGCCTTGGGGAGGAGGGTGGTCTGTGGGAACCTGTCACCTTCCTCCCGTCTCCACGGGCAGGGAGGCATTCAGAGGGATTCACCAAGCCCCTGTCACTTCAGCTGAGGCCTCTGCAGCCCAGAAAGTGCCTTTTCTGCACCAGAAAGCTCCTGGTTTCTGCAGTGCTGGGCCTGGGCTCGGTCACATCCCCCGGGGGCAGGGGGAGCTGTGGGTGCCCAGAATTTCAACAGAAAAACAATTGAAAATATTCCCCAAAGCGTGTTTGGAGCTGTCAGCAGCCTCCCTTCTCCTCCTCCACCCCCAGCCACAGGGGCTTTGTCCTTTCTGGAGTTACAGAGCCACTCATCCTCAGCTGGTTTTGTTTTATGGCTGAGGCTGGCAGGACGCTCCCTCATTATAACCAGCCCTTGAAACTCCATTTTTTAGCTTTTCCTGATGCTCCAGCAAATGTATTCCCTGCAGGAAGAGCTCTTGCTCTGGCACAGGGCTCATCCCTGTCCCAGCACCTCTCCCATGGGCACCAGCAGAGCATCCATGGCTTTTTCTGTCCTCCTCAGCTCCCCGCCAGGCCAGCGCCCACTTTGGGACCTGAACATTCCCGGGGATCTCTGCCAGCCCACAGGGCAGAGCAGGCTCTTTCCAGGGGCCAGCAGGTTCCTTGGGAACTGCAGCAGGGAGATAAGGTATCAGGAAATCTTGTTTCTCCCCAGCAGCCAGTCCAAAAATCACGGAGCCAAAGGGCGACGCTGAACGTGACCTTGAGGCGCTGACGCAGCCGTTGCCTGGAGCGTTAACCCTTGGATCAGGGATGCGCCGAGGAGCAGGGCATGGCAAACTCAGCCTCCTGAGAGGGGAGGGAGTAGGCCAGAGGTGCTGCCAGCTCTTAATTCCCACCAGAATCCTGGAGGGAGAAAGGGCTGTGGGTGGTTGGATCTTCTCTCCCCGCTGCACCAACACCGGAGGGATGAGACAGATCCTGGTGTTTTGGGGAGGAGCAAACTGCCAACCCTATGGATGCTTTGGCAGCTGGGGGATTTATCCAGACCTACCTGGGACTTGAAGTGGAAAAAAGCTGGGTTTTAACAAACGGGGTTTTTGTTAAATAGAAATGCATCAATAAAAAGTAATTTACACTTCAAATGCAATCCTGCTTTGAAGTTCTTCTAGTAGAGCGTGGACACCCTGAGGACTGAACTTCCATGAGGATTGGGAGTCACATTCCTCAGGCTGGCCAAGCTGTGATGAGGCAAAGAGGAGGGAAAAAAGTCCCATTCCTGAATTCCTCGAGCCCCAGAGCTGAGCAGTGAGGTCCTGGCAAGGTTATTTTGGGAGAGGGAGATGCTGTCTGCAGCTCAGCATAAACACGCCAGGGAAAACCTTCTATCACCTCCTTGGGGGATTAAAATTATTGATTGGTCTGTCCTTATCTCGTGCCACGCTTGACTCACGGGGTTACTCAGCAAGAATTTTCCAGCTGAACTTTCCAGCTCGGAGCAGGGCTAGAGCCGCTGGGGCAGCGAGGGAGCTCAGGTAAGGCTGCTGGAGATTCCCCTGGGATCCCGTGGGGTCGGGGTTTGTACCTTCCTGAGTCACTGGGGCGGTTTAACTGCTGGGTGATGAGAATGTGAGTGTGAGTGGTGCCCGTGTGTTTCAGGCTGGTGCTGGGAATGAAAGGGCCAGCAGGGAAACCTCTCAGGTCAGATGAGTTGCCACTGAAATACTGACTCTGGGAAATCCAGCCCTGATCCATGATTTTGCTGTAGCAAAAGAAGCCGATGAGAGAGGTCACCTAGGGCAAGTCCAAACCACCACTTGGCTCTCTGCTGCTGTTGTTCCTCACTGCAACCCCTTCAGGACCACAAGTGTCCATCCCAGCAGTATTCCCTGCAGGTTCCTTGTTTCCAGGGCACATTCCCTGTGAGGAACAGCCTGGAGGCAGCAGCTTTACCAGAGCTGGGAGATGTCACCGCCAGGAAAACCAGAGGCTCTGCCTCCTTCTTCCCTCTCTGATCACGGAACAATCACAGACTCGCAGGCTGGGGTGGGCTGGGAGGGACCTTGAAGCTGAGTGCCCTAAATTGACATTGATTATGGTGACAATATTCTCTTCTGACCTGCTCTGCCCTTCAGAGCTTCAGCATCTCCTCCAGCTCCTCAGAAACCACAGGATCTGCTGGAATACTGTGGGGTTTGTTCCAGGATCTCTTCAGCAGGGTGAGCAAAGTGTCCTGGGAAAGGCGGGGTCGGGAATTTGGGCACTCTCCCTGTCCTGCCAGGCCTGGTGACAGGGAGTGGTTGCTGCCAGCAGGAGACACATTTTTGCTGTTTTAATCTGAAAAATAAATCTCCACTTTGCATCCCTCCCTTTTGCTGCCTCTGACACTGGGGTGGGGGGCACAAACAGCTCCCTGTGTGCTCCGGGGGGTATTTGCCCAACCCTGGGATGTGCCACAGGCTCCTGTCTGCATCCACAGTGCCCCCACCATGGGAGAAAAGAGGTCCAGGTGCTCCTTCTCCCGGCTGGAGGTGATCCTGATCGTCTGCCTGGTGCTGATGATCGCCCTGACCGCCGTGCTCCTGGCGCTGCACTTCCTCACCAGAGACACCGACGGCAAGTGCAGCCCCCCTGCCCCTCCAGCCCCGGCTCCGGGTGTGCCCGGGGCAGGATTGGCATTCCAGGGGGACAGGTGGAGGTGCCCAGGCCACTGCTGAGCTGTCACCACCACCTCTGCTTGTGGTCCTTTGCCCAAGCAGAGCATCTCTAAGGGCATGGGGCTGTCTGCAGGGATCCCTCCCTCCCTTCCCTCTCTTGGGCTGGCTGCTGGATCCCTCCCTCCCTCCCTTCCAGGCTCCCTTCCCTCTCTCGGGCTGTCTGCAGGGATCCATCCCTCCCTCCCTTCCAGCCCCCCTTCCCTGTCTCTTCCTGCTCCAGAGGGTCCTGACAGCCCCTCGCTCCCAGGGTTTTACCCAGGGCTTTCACAACCCCCCCACAGCCCAGTGATGCCTCCAACCCCATCCCCAGGCACAGGGCAGGAGGGTGGCAGGAGCTGGACTCATCAGTGGCACCTCGCAGCTTTAGATTTTGGTCTCGGATTGGATGCAGTTCACATTTGCCTCGTGTTTTTAGGCTGTTGGACAGGAGGGTTTTGCACAAGTGATTCTCCTCTGTGCCGGAGCACTTGGGGGAGGACAAGAGGAGAAGGAGGAAAAGGAGGAGGAGGAAGGGTCCTTCTAGGGGGTGGCCCAGTTCACTGGTGCCATTTTAAGTGGCAGAGGTGGCATCAGTCTGTGGCCAGTGTGAGTATTTCCCTTCCCCTGTGTTTCGAGGGGCAGCCCAGGCAAGGCCAGGCTGGGAGGACGGGCACCCCCTGACCCCAAAGCCCTGCCCCGGTGGCTGGGGAGGGCTGTGGGAGCAGAGCCAGCACACAGAAATATTCCGTGTTTTCCCACAGTGCTATCTCAGCCTCCAGGGATTTGTGGCTCTGGGATTTCCTGAGATGCAGATAACCTTGCTGATTTATTAGGGTTTGATAGCCCTCGATGGCTTTTCTTCCATGGGTTTGTCCATCCTGGAAGGATTTCTGCACCTTCCTGGTGGCTGGGGTGAGACGTGATCGCCTTTGGGACAACATTTCCTCACCATTTACCTGGACATCATTGCCCAGAGCTGCTTTCCCTTTCCTTGAGCTTCAGCTGGCTCTGCTGGGATTTTTCTGGGGAGGACCAGGGCGCCAGCACTGGACACAGGATGTGCTGGATGTGCCCTTCTCTCTTCCCTAGTGATTCCCCAGGCGCTCCTGCCTTGCCACCCCCTTTTTCTTGTCACTGCTGAGCTGAGCTGAATTTTCTGTGTGAAACAGCACTGGGACCTGGTTCCTGCGTGCTGCTGGTGGGCTTGGGGAGTTTAACTGGGAATGCTGGGCTGGTGTCCCCTTCTTGCTGTGTGTCACTGTCCTGTGACCCCTCTGGAGAGCTCCCTGTGCTCTTCTTTATTTCTGCTCTGCCCTTTGCCACCCCAAAGGCCTCCACAGCCTCAGCACACTGAGAGCCCGCTGGAGACCCCTCAGAGCACTAAGCCAGGGCTCCTGGGCCTCTCCTGCCCCGGTTCTGCTCACTGGAGACCCCTCAGAGCACTAAGCCAGGGCTCCTGGGCCTCTCTTGCCCTGGTTTGGATCACTGGAGACCCCTGGAGCACTCAGCCAGGGCTCCTGGGCCTCTCCTGCCCCGGTTCCCCTTGCTCGTGTCCCCGCTGAGCCGCTGCTCACGGTTCTTGCAGGTTCCAACCATGACGTGGCCAAGGCAGCGAGGTACTTGGTGGGCGTGGGCAGAGCCGACTGCACGGGCCCTGTGGCACAGGTCCCTCTGGTGAGCCGGGGCAATTCCTCACGGGGCTGGGGAAACGCTGATTTTTCATCCAATGCGAGGGTTTTTTGCAGGATTTCTGGCTCAGCGCCTCTGCCTCGCCAAACGTGTGTCGTGTTCAGATATAATCTGAAATTTCTTTGAGGTTTGGGGCAGAGGGAGGTGTCCCTGCCCGTGGCAGGGGGTTGGGATGAGATGGGCTCTAAGGCTCCTTCCAACCCCATCCATTCCATGATTGCTGGAATCACGGGGCGAGCCAGAGCTGCAGCTCGGAGCCGTGGAATGAACCCCAGCAAACCCACTCAGCAGAATGCCCGCAGGGGAACGAACGGCTCAGCGTGTGTCCCGGTTTGAGACAAATTTGGGAGGAAACTCCCCAAAGGGTGTCTCCTCTAAAAGGCAGAATTACAGCCCCTCGCCCCAGCCAAGGTTCAAAAAGAATTTCTTGGAGGAAAGTGAAAATAACCTGTTTATTTAACAGGCAAGGTGCACGCAGGCACAAGGAAAATAAATGAACAATGTTCGATAATGAACCTTCTCTGCTGTGGGGAAAGATGGGGGATTTTAGAGTCTCTCCTTTCTCTGGTTCAGCTCCTCCCGAGGGTTTGGCCCAGCAGTTCCTGGCGAGGGTCCCGCTGACTGTGTCCCCTGGAGATGGGCTGATTGTCTGGACGGGAAAAAAAACCAAGCCGAACTGTCCAAAAAGAGGGAAGAAAACAAAAAAAAACCCTGCAATACCAGTGAGAAGGAAAAAAACCCCTCTGTCCTAACTCAAAGCCGGACAGACCAATAGGAAAAAAAAAAAAAGAAGAAAAAACCCAAAAACCTTGTGCTTTATCTCAAAGAGATAAAAACAAACCATGCCAGGTTTCCCTGGCTACTTCTCCATGCCGGATTGAGGTTACAGGAGCCATTCCTGGGCATGAGCAGACGATGGGAAATACAGAGCAGAAAATCAGCCCAGGACAGCGTTCCTGACAGAGCCCCTCTCTTCCAGATGGGATACGCCAACCCCGAGCAGGTGGGCGGGGGGCTCCTCTCGCGCCTCTACAGCCGAGCCTTCATCGTGGCAGACCCCAGGGACTCCAAGCGCGTCGTGTTCGTCAGCGCCGACATCGGAATGGTGTCCCAGAGAGTGAGGCTGGAGGTGCGGGGCTGGGAGCTCGCGGCCATCCCTGTGGGTGCTTCCCTTGGCATTTCCTGGGGAGACGCTGTGCCTCCGCGGGAGAAGAGCTTTGGACCCCTCAGCAGATGAGGCTGGGCCTTGCTCACGCTTCTCTGAGTGGAGAAATTACCAGGAATTCATCAGAATCACAAATCCGTTATCGCGGTGCCTCTAACGCAGCAGGGGAGGGAGGGAGGTGCTGGAGAACTGGGGGCTCCCGGGATTCACCTCAAGCTGGATATTGAGGTCTTCTACCAGATTTTCCTGCTGTGAGGCTCTTGCCACGCCAACAGCTCCTTGTTGTGCCAGGCAGGAAGAGCAGGGTGAGGAAGGGACGGATGGTTGGGTTTTTACAAGGGCTGGCAGGAATCTCCGTAGCCTGTGGGCACGGGAAGGAGTTTTTAGGATTTCCCTGTTCCCCGCAGGTGCTGAAGCAGCTGCAGAGCAAGTACGGGGATCTGTACCGGCAGGACAACGTGGTGCTCAGCGGCACCCACACGCACTCGGGGCCCGGCGGGTACTTCCAGTACACCCTGTTCTGGATCACCAGCAAGGGGCTCATCAGGCCGGCCCTCAGCTCCATCGTGAACGGCATCGTGAAGGTCGGTGTCACCGACCCCGCTCTGGCTGCCGTGTTTGGGGTGGCACAGCCCGAACCACACTTGGAGGAGCTGGGCTTGTGTTTGTTTGCCAGCGAAAGCAGATCCAACAGCAGGAGCTGTGAATCCTTCCTTCAGAGGCAGCTGTGGGCAGTTTGAAAATGTTGCCATGATTCTCCAGAATTTTAGATGAGTTAAGAAAAGATCCCAAATGAACGAGCACCCCTAAATTCAAAGAAAGTGTTGGGAGGGGGAAAGGAGTTTTTCTCGATAACCTCACACGTGCCCTACAGACTGACAGTCCCTGTCTTGCTGCCTTGCAGAGCATAGACATTGCCCACGAGAACATGAAGAAGGGAAGGCTCTTCATAAACAGAGGCCGCGTAGAGAACAGCCAGATCAACCGCAGCCCCTTCTCCTACCTGAAGAACCCGTTGTCCGAGCGGAGCAGGTACCTCTGCCAGGCAGGGCTTGAAAGCTGTGGTTTCCCTCTCCAAGCACGAGGAGCTGCTCAGGGATGGGACCTTGTGCTTTATTTAAAAAAAAAAGAGTTAGAGAGCATCAAAGTGCCATCCTCAGTGCATGAATTTGTGTTGTCTCCCTCCCCTGGAGAAGCAGCACCTGAGGACAGTGGCAGTCACAGCTCTTCTCTCACCTTCCCAGCTGCTTTCAGATGCTTCTCCAAGCCCTCTCGGTGCTCTGGTAACACCTGGAATGGCCTTTTCACGTCCTTGTTCAGCCCAGTGGGGACTGAACCCGCCAGAGCAACGCAGAGCACAGCCACGGCCCTGACTCTGACGGGATTTCCCTGCTGTGTTCCCATCCAGGTACTCATCCAACACGGATAAAGAAATGGTGGTGCTGAAGATGGAAGATGAGGATGGACACGAGCTAGGCCTTATCAGGTACTGACCACCAGAGGAACAGGTTTTTCTCCAAAGCCTCATTATCTTTTGTAAGAATGAAGGTGCTCCATTTCTTCCCCCTTTTTTACATCACTGACTCCTCCTTGTTCCTTTGACGATAAAAATCCCTGCAAAATGTAATTCTCTGGATCAGTGCAAGAGTCAGTCCGGGTCTGAAGGGGCTCTTGGTGGCTCTGATAATGACAGTGACAAATTCTGGATTTCTACAGCCACGAGCCCCCCTGGATGGGAAGGGAGAGTCTGGGAACACCCTGCCCTGGTTAATCCATCCCTAATCACCACAAACCCCCCTTGTGCATTCTTCCCAAAGAAAATTCCCAGAAATACACAGGGCTGGAGGAGCCAGCTGCCCCTGCAGGGAGTGCACAGAGCATTTTCCGTGTGTTTCTTGTGGTCTCTCCGCAGCTGGTTCGCCGTGCACCCGGTGAGCATGAACAACTCCAACCACCTGGTGAACAGCGACAATGTGGGCTACGCCTCGTACCTCTTCGAGCAGGAGAAGAACAGGGGAATGCTCCCCGGGGAGGTGGGAGCGCTCCCAGGAACTGGGAAACGGGGAGGGAGGGAGGAGGGATGGCAGGGCAGACACAGAAACATGAGGGCTGAGGTGAACACTGATTTATTCCCTTTCTTCCTTTACAGAAGGGAAATCAGAAGGTGCATTCTTGACTTCCCAAACTCCTAATCAGTGGCAGTTATTCAGGCTTTAGGAATAACTCAGATTTATTTTGATTCAGCTGTTAAAAACTGGGGAGGTGGTGGCTGCCCCATCCCTGGGAGTGTTCAAAACTCGGACAACCTGGAAGGTGTCCCTGCAGTCAGCTCCAATCGCTCTCACCCTGTAAATCGGTCATGGTGAAAGCCTGGAAGGAAAAAAAAAATCCAGTGCAAGGTGCTACAACGGCCCATAAACATCTGACCAGTGACATGAGACGCTGGGGACACACACGTGGGAAGGGCTGAGGTGGGAGAGGCGGAGGAGGAAACACGGTCAGGTGTGAAGGTCTCCCTGAAATGGCACCACGTGCATCCAGTTCTCCTTTTCCCTTCGTGCCCCAGCCGTTGGGATGTGCCTAAAGCCCATCCCAGGGCTCCGGTGACTTTGGGAATGAAGGGGATCACGCTTGGTGCTCACAGCAGCCGTGGGGACGCGGGCTCTGCAGCTCGCCCCACACGGCGCTGAGTGTCCCTCTGGCCTCGGCAGGGCTCCTTCGTGGCCGCCTTCGCCTCCTCCAACCTGGGGGACGTGTCCCCCAACACGCGGGGCCCCTTCTGCGCCAACACGGGCGAGTCGTGCGACAACCCGCAGAGCTCCTGCCCCGTCGGAGGGGTGAGTGGGACCCTCCCCACCCGCTGTGCGTGGAGAGGGCATCAAAATTTAAATATCACCTCCTCTTGGGCTGGCCTGGGTGCACTGCCAGGGTGCTTTGTCCCTCGCACCCCCAATTTTCCCATCATCCACCCCAAATCTGTCGCGGGTGTAGCAACCCCGTGCTAATTTTGATGTGGCCCTGCGAGGAGCCCTCGGTTCCCGCAGAGTGGCAGCCTCCTGGCAGTGCCACGTGCTCTCCACACTCACTGAGCCCTCCACAAATGTCTCCCCAGGCAGCAATGTGCATGGCCAAAGGGCCCGGCAAGGACATGTTCGAGAGCACCAGGATTATAGGGCGAAATATCTACCTGAAAGCAAAGGTAAGAGGCGTTCTGCGTCCTGAGCGTGTGTGGCTGCTGCTGTGACAGGAATTCATGCTCGTTTCAGCAGCTGGATGAGCCTTGTGGGTCCCTTCCCTCAGGATATTCCATATTCCATATCCTATATCCTATATCCTATGTACTATATTCTGTGTTCTGTATTCTATATTCTGTATCCTATATCCTACACTCTATATCCTATATCCTATACCCTATATTCTCTCTATCTTGTACCTGTTTTGCTGAATGTTTCTAGCTTGAAATTGCTCTAAAGTTCCTTGATTTTGTTTTTAATGGGTAAATGAGCTCTGCAACCAGCTGTTGATGTCTCTGTCTCCCGGAATCAAGAGGACCCCAGAGCCTGGAGTTTGTTAGGCACAGGGCAGTGTAGGAACTCTCAATGGCAGTGAAAAATTTCCTCGGGTGTAACACCTCTGATTGAACATCTAAATTTAGACTGGACAACACACCTTTTGTTTAGATCCATTGTTGCAGGTGCTGTAATTTGAAAATGTTTTAATCTCGATATTCCTCACTGGGATGTAAGGAGGATGTGCCCCTTGCCCTCTCCCCCTCCCTGCCATTCATCTCAAAGGCATCATGATGGGAAGAATCCTCCTGGAAGAGCTCGGAGACACCACCACACAGCGCCTGTGGCCCAGCTTTGGCAGCGCATTCCCAAACTGACCCAAATGTGTGCCCTAAACCCCCAGGGGGGATGCTGCCCTTGCCCTGCCTGGCCCTGCATTTTGTCCCCTGTGGGCTCTGAAGCCCCCTGGATGGAATTTGCTGGCTCCCCTCCCATGTGTGGTGGGAGCAGCGAGTGCAGGGAGAGCAGCCTGCCAGAGTTGAAGCGTGTCCAGCCCAGGAGGGACAGCAGGAGCAGGGTGGTGGCACTGCCTTTAAGAGGCTCTGCCCTGAGCCACCGCAGGCTCTGGCCCCGTCCAGGTGTCCTGGTGTCCCATCAGGCCCAGGGAAAACCCTGCTGCTGTCCGAGCACCTCACACTCCCAGCCTTCCCAGGCTGCCCTCAGTCCCTCCCAGGAGTGGCATCAAAGCCGTGTAACTTCTGGCAGGTCCCCAGGTCCCAGCCTGGGGCGTGTGTGCTGGGAAACCATTCCCTGGAGTGGTGTGCACCAAACACCCTCAGCTGGCAGGGCTGTAGGAAACACGGGGCAGAGTCCCAGCACCTCTGAGCAGTGAGTACAGCAAAGTGCTTCCCCGCACAGAAAACGTTTCTTCTGCTCAGTCCAAGGCGTGAGAAACTCCAGGATCTGCCAACCAGGAGGAGGAAATCGCCATCCTGGTGAAATAGGGGCACGTTCCAGCTGTAAAATAAAGCGTCCTCCCGCCCTGAGACAGGGCTCAGGGCCCGCAGGGTGTGCAGGCAGGGTGACAGAAACACCGGGCCTTGGGAAATACGGATTTGCTCTAACACCTGGAAGAGGCCCCGGGAAGGGGGAATGAGGCAATGATTCCATGGCTGCTCCTCGGCAGAGCTGGGTTCCTCACTGCTTGTCCCTCAAGGATCCTTTCCCACCTTGTGTGTCCCTCAGGAGCTGTACGATAAAGCCTCGCAGGAGGTGACGGGACCCCTGAGCTCAGCGCACCAGTGGGTGAACATGAGCGACGTGTCCGTGGAGCTCAACGCCACGCACACGGTGAGAGCGAGCAGCGCGGAATGCCCCGCGCCCATGGCAGAGCTGCCATGCCTGGGGAACTGGCTTTTCTCTCCTTCTCCTGTCCTTGCCCCCTCTGATTTAGGTGAGAACCTGTAAACCAGCCTTGGGACACAGCTTTGCTGCGGGGACCATCGACGGAGTGGGGGCTTTCAACTTCACCCAAGGTAACCGGGGGCAGATTGCCCCCAGACAAACAGGGAGGGCACGGGGCTGCCCCAGAGAGATGGAAACCCCTGGAGTCAGCATCCAAAGGGACGGTTTTAGGAAGGTGCAGGAAACCCCCTTGCAGGTTTGTCTGTGTCCATCAGGAAGCTCTGGGGAATGGATATGGCCATGCCCCGGAGGAAGGAGAGCAAGGGGAGGGATGGGGAGCAGGGAGAAGAAGGAGCTGGTTTGGGACTCTCCTCCTTTGTTCCCATTACCCAAAGGCTGCCAGGATGGAGCTGAGAGGGGCTGAAGCCCCCCAGGACAGGGAGGTGGTCAGAGTCCCCCGAGGAATATCCCCAGAGCCGGGAGCGGGGAGTGTCTGTCTGAGGAACGGCCTTTAAAGGTGTTTCCCCCTCAAGGCTCAGTGGAAGGGGACCCGTTTTGGGATCAGATCCGGGACCAGCTGCTGGGAGAGCCCTCGAACGAAACCAAAGCCTGCCATGAACCCAAGCCCATCCTCTTCAGCACGGGAGAGGTAAGGACACCACGCCCTGTGTGCCCTGAGGAGCGCGGGGATGGCTGATGGGGCTGGGACCAGCAATCCTCACAGATCCCAATCTCCCATGTGATAGTCAGACATCATATGAAGGTAAAACTCCTTCTCACCTGTTTCACAAATAAATCAAATTTAATTGACAAATAAATTCACAAAATAAATTTATCTGCATCTGGTTGATGACTACAGGAAGGAAAACACTTCGGCCATTTATTTTCCTGCTAAACCAGAGTATTTATATTCACTTTTTCCTCCCCTCAGATGAGCTGGCCCCAGCCCTGGCACCCGGACATCGTGGATGTGCAGATCATTGCCATCGGATCCCTGGCAATCCTTGCTGTTCCCGGGGAGTTCACGTGAGTATTCCTTAGGTCTTGTTCTATTCCTAGCAGCCAAATTTCGCTCAAACCTCCCAAAACAGTTCTGCCTGCCAGCAGAAAGGGGGGTAGGATCCAAATTGTCCCCAGACTCACGCTGGGAATGATGGAGATGCACGCAGGCTTCCTGAATCAGTTTGTTATCAAATGCAGTTTCAAGGAAACGGAAGGAATTTGTGAACTTTGATTCTGCTTTTGGCACCACAAACACCACAGCGATGAATTGCGCTGGCTGTTGATAGCACAGTGGTGCAAATTTCAACAGGATCATGATTTATCTCTGATACCTTGATTCCTACCCAGCCCTGGGGTGGCTCCAGCCTCTCCCTGGCTGGGGTGATGGCTGGGAAATGTTTTCAGGTGTTTGGGTTGAACACGTGCAGCCTTAAGGGCTGTGGGGCAGTGCTGGAGGTGCTGTGGGAGTTCCTGGTGGGTGCTGCAAGTCCAGCCAGCAATTCCTGCCTTAGATCCCTGCTCTGCACAGCTCCGGGGGGGTCAGGCTCTGCTCGCAGGGAACAGGGACAGGACAGGGGGAAACGGCCTCAGGCTGGGCCAGGGGAGGCTCAGCTTGGCCAGCAGCAGGAATTTGCCCATGGAAAGGGTGCTCAGGCCTTGGCAGGGGCTGCCCAGGGAGCTTTGGAGTGCCCAGCCCTGCAGGTGTCCCAGGAAGGGCTGGAGGTGGCACTCAGAGCTCTGGGCTGGGGACAAGGTGGGGCTCAAGGTTGGACTCGGTGATCCTGGGGGGCTTTTCCAGCCTCGGGGTTCCTGGTATTCCATGATTCTGGAGCCTGACTGTTCCCTTGTGCCCCAGGACCATGTCTGGACGCAGGCTGCGCGAGGCTGTCAGAAGGGTGAGTGGCTGAGGCTTCCCCGGAGCCCGGAACTTCTCCCTCCCAGAGCCTCCTGGTGTTTCCCTCCTCTCCTCCCAGCTGGGGCTTGTGTCCCACAGAGCTTTCCTTCTGCCAGTTCACGAGACAGATCATCCATGTGCTTCCTGACAGCAGGAGAAGGGAATATCCCCACCCCCCCAAACCCAGCTGCTCCGGTTTCAATCCATCCAGCCAATCCCACAGGGATCCAGGCACAACTGACACCAGGCTCTGCAATGGAGGGGTTCAGCTCCTTCATCCCCACCAGGATTTTGCAACATGAGAACAATTGCCAAAAAAA
>VYZT01033071.1:0-25535 GCA_013400735.1 Pomatostomus ruficeps | reverse complement strand
AAAAAAAAAAAAAGGCAAAAGTATTTTTCCATTTGATTGACACATCCCTGGCTGCAGCCTGAATAAAATCCCAGTCCCAGGTGCCGTCTCCACAATTCACTGGGCCTTTCTCACACTTACTTTCCTGAATTTTTAGGAGTATACGGCCACCAGCTTCCAAAAAAAACCCCCTAGACTTACTGGGATGTGAGGTCATCTGTCCACCATAACAATAATAGCAATATTGATATAATAATAATAGTAATAATAATAATAATAATAACAACAGTATAGTTGAGCATTAAGCATTTGTTTCAAGGTAAGGGTTTTATTTCCTTCCTTAGGAGTTTGATTCCCATGGGGCACCAGGGATGAACGTTGTGATTGCGGGTCTGTGCAATGTCTACACCCACTACATCACCACCTACGAGGAATACCAGGTAAATGTCAAAATTGTGGGTTGAATCTGTCTGACTGAGTTCAGCTTTCGGCTCCATGGGCTGATAATTCACGTGAAATTCTGTGTGTTTAGAGTTCTCTTTTGCCACAAAAACAGTCAGGGAGAGCAGGGAGGGAAGGTTGAAAAAACTGGGGCTGGAAGAATCCCACCCCAAAAAGTTGGAGGGGAGGCAAGTTGCAACATAAGCCTTTGAAAGAGGGTAAAATCTGTGATAATTGGAAGAGCAAAGAGGGTAAAAACTGTGATAATTGGAAGAGCAAAGAGGGTAAAAACTGTGGCAATTGGAAGGGCAAAGAGGGTAAAAACTGTGATAACTGGAAGAGCAAAGAGGGTAAAAACTGTGGTAATTGGAAGGGCAAAGATTTTAAAACACGTGGTGGACATAAAGCAGGAAGAGATTTTCGGGAGAATTTCTAGTCAGACCACAGCTACCACACAAAAACCTGTAAAGTATCAAGGGAGCTGGATGTGAAGATGCAAAATTGAGAATAAATTGCAAGTCCAAGATACTTTTGCTTAACTTTAGAAATGAGAAGAAGCAGAAGATCTAATAAAAACATCTGACTAGGCAGATCGGATTGGACAGGAGTTAAAACTGAGATAACTGGAAGAGCGAAGAGGGTTAAAACTGGGGTAACTGGAAGAGCGAAGAGGGTTAAAACTGGGGTAACTGGAAGAGCGAAGAGGGTTAAAACTGGGGTAACTGGAAGAGCGAAGAGGGTTAAAACTGGGATAACTGGAAGGACAAAGAGGGTTAAAACTGAGATAATTGGAAGGACAAAGAGGGTTAAAACTGAGATAATTGGAAGGACAAAGAGGGTTAAAACTGAGATAATTGGAAGGACAAACAGGCCCTCCCTGTTTGCAGCAGGTTGGAGAATGAGGATTAACCTGAAATGGCAGCAGAAATACTTTGGCAAGTTATTGGGGCCTTCTCTTTATCACGAAGGGAGTAGATAACTCCTGCTGATCGAACTGGGTGGGATGAGCTGCACGAAGCACCCAGGTGCCCTCCCAACGCTCCTGTGCCGGATTTGTCCTCCCAGGTTCAGCGGTACGAGGCTGCCTCGACGATTTACGGCCCTCACACCCTTTCTGCCTACATCCAGCTGTTCAGGGGCCTGGCCAAGGCCATTGCGCTGGTGAGCAGCATTTTCCACGTGCCACGGGCTGCTGGGGACACCAAAATCCTGCCAGTGGTGGTGCTTGTTCCTCCCTGAGGCCGCACGGCTGCTGCCCTCGCCTCTCTCTTCAGAACCCACCTGGGATGGAAATAATTCCTGTACTGGGGGTCTGACGCTGCTTGAGAAATTCCAGGGGGTTTGCAGCTCAAAGTGTAGGAAATCAGCGCCTCCAGCCTTTCAGCACAGCCCGACATTGCTGCTTTTCTGCCAGAAGGAAGAAAAAGCTGACATGTTTTTGCTGTAGCTGGCAGTGCCCGCTGTCACTGTGACGGTGTGAACGGGCAGGAGGGGTGGGCAGGAATATCCCGGGATATTCTGGGGCTGGGATTAGGAGACCCCAGCAAGAGGGCAGCAGGTGCCCTGCAGGGATTGCACAGATGGAGATCCTGGGCTTGAGTTTCACGCTCGCTTTATTATTCCTGCAATCTGTGCAAGCAGGGCTGGGAGCGGAGCCGAGGGAATCAGGGAATCCTGGCCCTCCATGGGGGTGTTTAACGAGCACATCTCCCCTCTCCCAGAACGCCACTCAGGAGCTGCCCCGTGGCCCAGAGCCTCCCCTTTTCAACGTGACCGACCTGACCCTGCTGCCGTCTCTCGGCGCCGAGAGCGCACCGGCCAATAAAGCCTTTGGGGACGTGCTGGAAGAAGTGAGACAGCAGTATCAGGAGGTGAGAGATGCAGGGAGTTGCTAAATTTGAATTCTCAGCCCTCACCCCCCAAGTCTGTGGGCCATGGTGCCCTCAGACCGAGCAGGTCCCGTCTCTCTGGTGGGAACGGCTGAGGAGGCAGCAACAGAGCATTTCCACGCCAATGCCGCTGCACTGAGTGGGAATAAAATGGGTGGATGAAGGGGAAAATGAAAGCCCTTCATTCAGCATGAAGCAAATTTCCCCTTCTGCCTCGAAACAAAGCAGCAGTTGATTAAGTAGGCAAATATTGCGCAGCGATTCTTTACAAGCGGCAGCCAGGTCACCTTTGATGCCTCTGCTGCGGAATGTGAATGAAATGAAATCAAAATGTCAGAAACGGTTCTGTTTTCAGCGCTCAGCGTTCAGATAAGATGTTCAGAGCAAGGGCTTTCATCTCCCTGCTGTCTCCAGCAGGCAGGCAGGGGGGCAATTCAGAAAAATCTCCCTTGTTTCCTCCCTTTCTTACGTGCAGCGGTGGAGTTTATGCAGCCAGCAGGACAGTGGGATGGCAAGGCCCAGAATTCAAAGATAAATCCACTGCTTTTGCAACAAATGAACAAACCAAACCCAACAAAGCACCCCAGAGCCAACCCCCCCCCTAAAAATACCACATGGCCTCTTCAAAGGATGCTCTTAAAGTGCTGCTCAGCCTTTAATCCAAATCTCCATTTCCCCCACAGAGACAAGTGGCTGGAGTGACTTTCGTGGGTGCAAACCCCAGGAACTCGGCGGAGAACGCGGTAAATGGGATGCAGCGATGCTGGAATTGGGCTGTTGGGGATTCAAGGGTGCTTGGGCAGGGTTTTTTTCTCTCCTGAAGATGTGTGCATTGGGAATTCACGCCACCAGAGAGCTTTGGGGGCAGAGAAGTGGATTTGGGCTGTTTATGGTCTCTTTGTGTTACTGAAGTTGAGCCATGCTGTGTGTTAGGCCAGGCACTCTTTGCTGGTATCCAGGGCAAACCTGGTCTCTAATTCCCATCCTAGCAGCCTGCTGCTTTATTTTAACAAAATACAGGAAATCGGAAAAGCTCTTAATCCATCCCATCACTCACCTTGCATGGACATTGTCACTGCCCGTTCTCTTTGTACAGAGAAGTTCTTTGCATCATTCACCAGCTTCAGTTTGGGCTTTGGGCAGTAAAATATGACATTTTTAACAGTAATTACCACATCTGCCAGTGAAGCACGAGGAAGCTCAGTGCCCTGCCTGGTTTGAAGTGCCACAGAAGGTGGGGACATGTCTGGACCCTCAGTGCCTGCCTAACTTGGGGTTTTTGTTCCAGACTGAGCATAACTGGACCCTCAGTGCCTGTCTAACTCAGGACTTTTGTTCCAGACCGAGCATAACTTCCTGACGGTGGAGAGATACTCCAACATTTCCGGCAGCTGGCGCGCGGTGCTGAACGACGCCTCCTGGGACACCAGGTGGGTGCCCTGAGCAATTCCCTGTCCCAGGGCTCCAGGGAGTCATTCCAGCCTAACCCGAAGGGCTTCTTTCCAGAGCTCCCAGCCCCAGGCAGGTCTTGGCCCTGCTCTCTAGGGGAGGATCAGCCCGTGTTTGGGGGGTTAATTTGGCAAAACTGGGGTTGCCCTCGGCTTCAGAATCTGGAGTGGAGGCTTGTAAATCTGGGAAAGGGAGGAGGGAGGGCTGGAATTACAGAAGGTGTGTGGGGCAGCCTATACCCACCCATCTGTCTCACTGTGAGGATGAACAGGGCGCCAAAGACAGAACCGGAGAGGCTCCCAGGGAAAAACTGGCCAGATTTGTCGTGCAGCATGAACAGAACATGATTTTCAAAAGTTTGGAAGAGAGAAAAGCTAAGGGCAGAGATGTCAGCCTTCAGGAAAAATATCCACGAAGCAGCAAGGCTGGGGTCACCTTTCAGAGCTGCGGGTTAACCTTCACCATCTCCCCAGGAAGGGCTCCACCAGAGGCTGCTGGAAAATCCTTCGTGCCTGGATGATGTGCAGGGTTTGGAGGCTGAACATTCCCTGGAGAGTTTTGGGATAGAGCAGAAAGGCTTTGGCACAAGGAGCCTGTAAATGAAAATGGGCTTTTGATGTGGGAACGGCTGCCAGAAACCCTGAGCTCAGCAATCACAGCCTCTGTTTGTGATTTTAGTGAATATTCACCCTCTTGGTTTAGCCCTGCCCCTGCACAGGCAGGACTGGGCTGACGAAATGCTGCTCACAGAGGTGATACTCGAGGGAGCTGTAAATGTAAGAACACATCGGGAGAAATATTCTCCATCTACAAACAGCACCAGTGACTTGGGGTTTTTTCCTGTGTTTCCAGATATTTTTCAGCCCTGCCTTGTTTTGGTTTGGCTTGTTGGCTGCTGCTCTGAGAGCCTAAATGTATGAGGGAAGGTTAGAAGGAAGGAGAGGTTAAAAGGAAGGAGACGTTAAAAGGAATGAGAGGTTAAAAGAAAGGGAAGGTTAAAAGAAAGGAGAGGTTAAAAGAAAAGAGAGGTTAAAAGGAAGGGAAGGATAAGAGAAAGGGAAGGTTAGAAGAAAGGAGAGGTTAAAAGGAAGGGAAGGATAAGAGAAAGGGAAGGTTAAAAGGAAGGAGAGGTTAAAAGGAATGAGAGGTTGAAAGAAAGGAGAGGTTAAAAGGAAGGAGACGTTAAAAGGAATGAGAGGTTAAAAGGAAGGGAATGATAAAAGAAGCTCTTCAAATCCACTTACCTGGAGTGCCTTCATCTCCGCACACCTGGTGAGCTCCAGGGCAAGGTGGATTTCCCTGCTGGCTGCACTTTTGGGGCTGTTTTCCAGGTTCTACTGGAGCAAAGGATCCCGTGGCCAGAGCAACGTGACAGTGGAGTGGCACATCGCAGTGGGCACGGAGCCGGGCCTGTACCGGCTCCGCTACTTCGGGCACTACAAGAAGAGGGTGTCGCTCTTTGGCACCGTCACCGTGCCCTTTGAAGGCTCCTCCTCAGCGTTTCAGGTCACAGCTCCATAGCTGAGCCCAGTCCCCCAAGGAATGGTCTCCTGGAGCAGCAGATTTGGGATCTGGGCTGTGCAGGGGTTGGACTTGGATGATCCTTGTGGGTCCCCTCCAACCCCAGGTGATTCCACGAAGTCCTGGGAGGGTTTTTTGGTGGCCCTGGACATCACTGCTGCCCCTTGAGTGCTGCTGGTCATCCTTTGCTGGGCAAAGCTCAGCTCCCTGGGAAGTTTTGGCTTTTCCCTGCGGTTCAGTCTCCTCATGTGTGCCCTGCCCTGGCCAGGCCTGGCTGCAGCTGATTCTGATTGCAATAAAAGATGTAACTTCTTCTTTGGTCATTAAACCAGTGCCTGTTGATGGGGAATCGGCTCTCCCACAGGGAATTAGATGGAAATCAGGAAGAATTCCATTTATGAGGCAAAGCTGTGGGTGAGGCAGATCTGAACAGACCTCAGCCTGCTTTGCTGGAGCATCAGGAAGGGCCCAAGGCCAGCAGGGCCACCCAGAGTCACCTCCAGGTGGGTCCCCAGAAGGGTTTGGGGTTCCCCTTCAAGCCGGGTGAGAGTTCAGCCAAGCACAGACTGCAGATGCCATTGCAGGGTACAAGGACCGTGCCCAAACCTGTTGGCTGGGAGGGTTTCCCACGGAAAAGTCCCCGAGAATGCAGAGGCTCTTCCCAGGAGGGTTTCAGAGCTGCCTGGACAGAGCTGTGACCGCCCTGGCCCAGTGCTGGTGTCAGCTCCCTCCTGAGCTGCCTCCCAGCAGTGCTGCCATGGCCAGGAGGGCCATGAGACAGCTCCAGAGTCCCTAAATCTCCTCTGCCCTCTGTGAGTGCTAGAACTGGGGGCCACGGGGGGAAGAAAACATCTTTCAGGTCTGGATTTAGGATTCTTGTAGGGTCTGAGAGCTAAACAACTGTAAATGTTTAATAAGCTCCAATAATGTGTAGCAGTTTTGTATGCAATCTCCCTAATTCTTCAGAGAATCATCAATCAGATAATTTTGCCTCTCTTTAGAATCAGCAGGAGAGGATGAATTATTCATTTCCAGCCAGCTGCAATCAGCCTGAGAGATCCCCATCCGGAGGAGCTCAAAGCAGTGGCGATATTGAGTCGGGAAGAAGAGAGAGCTCTGGAAGAACATCACTGGGAATGCAATCCCTGGAGAGGCTCCTGATGTCCTGGCCCGATAACTGTCCCAGCCACGCCACCATCAGCGGGGTTTTTTCAGCAGTAGAGGACATGTTAAAGCAAGCCAAGTCGAACTGCGCAGTGACAGATTTACCCTCTAAACCATGAGCATCTGACCCCAAGATGAAAAAAAAAGAGTTTCCTAAAAACTCTCTTCCTAAAAAGATAGTTTTTAGGAAGCTGGGGGTTCCCGTGGGAAAGGAGGTGTTGAAAGCGAGAATTAGGGTCCCTGGGGAGCCCCCCGTAGCCCAGAGCAGGTCCCTTGTGTCACACCTCGTGTTTATTTGGCTGTCACCGGTGGCAACAGGATTTTGAAATTTAGGGGGCTTTTGGGGGCGATTTTCCTAATATTTTGCGCCTAGGAAATTCTCTGGGAGAGAAGCCCTGGGTTTTATCTCCCTTTAACAGCATCGTGGCTGTCGGCCCTTCCCTGCTCCCTGCACGCTTTTCTGGGATGCTGTTCCTGGATCCAGCAGCCACTAGGTGCCAGTGCTGTTTTACACTAGAACAAGCCCGAGCCAAAGCCCAGGAAAAAAAAAAGAATTTTTCAGGAATTTGGGCACCTCGCCAGCTGTTAAATATAGCACTCACTGCTGCTCGCAGTTGCTCGTCCCTCTCCCGGGCTGCTCCCCCTCGATGTGGAGCCATTTGTGCCGGGCTGCGTGCTCGGGAGAAGGGCAGGATTCCACCCTCACTTTATTTTTGTTGTCCTGGGATAGAAACTGCCGTGAGCTCGGGAAAGCTCTGTCCGCAGGCTGAGCACGGCTGGGGCACATCCTGTCCCTTCCCGATTTACCAGCGGCACCGGGAGATGCTAAACGGGGATCTGCCCCGGGGAGAGGGGAGAATCCCCGGCTGTCTCCGGGCTCTGATGCAGAATTTGGGATTTGTGGGAGCCTCTGGCTGTCTGGGGCTTTTTCCGTCGCCCCACAGAGGGTTTCTGTGTGCAGCGCTCTGCTTTTTTAACATCTCCACAGCCGGGGCTGTGCGTACACGAGGCGGGGCTGGGGACCAAGAAACGTCACTCCTCCAATGTTTATTCCTTAAAAAACCCCAGACCTGCATGGGCACAATCCTGCGGATGGCTGGGGCCGGGCCAGGACGAGTCTGTGGGCACGGAGAGGGGTTTGAGGTGGCAGGGCATGGCCAGGCAGAGAGCAGCCCACCCCAAGCATGCCCAGAGGACAGGGGCTGTCTAAGCCCCCCCAAGAAATTTAAAAAGCACAGCTGAGAACTGGAATTTCATCCAAGACTAAGATTTTGGGGGACACCATCATGTCCAGCCCCTGGAAGAAGGGAACATCCCATCAGAGCAGCCCGAGCAGCACCAGGGCCAGGCTGACACCCAGGCAGTGACCAGCGGGAGCTGGTGAACCCTGACTGGGTTGTCACCTTCAAAGATCGTTTAGTTTTGGGGGTTTTTTCCCCAAAAAGGGGAAATCCAGGTAGGTCTGTGCTGGAGAGATGAGATGGTCCCTGGGAAAAGGGAGCCATGCAAGCTCCAAGGGAAAGCAGCTCCCTTGGGAAGCCCCATTGTCCCACACACTTCCTGAGGCCATTTTTGTGGGACACGAGAGGGAGTTTCCCTGTGGGACGCTCCAGGCTCTGGCCAGCCCCAAACACGGAGTTGTGTCACCCTCAGAGATGTTTTATTCTCGCTCTGCACCTCAGATGGGAAGCCCTGTGTTGCAGAGACCTCCAGGGAAGCGCTGGCTGGAAGAAGAGGGGTGGAAAATGCAGCTTTTGTACCTCCTGCCCTGCCAGCAGCCCGAGCTGAGCCCATCTGCTGATTTCTCTGGGCGCTGATCCCATCCCTTACACCTCAGCCTTGTGGTAGGCTTGGTGGGGAAGGGTGGACACGGTTCCTGGCTTGTCCTGCTCTCTGCTGGGAGCCCACACCTTTACAAATGGGAAATAATGTTTTCTCTACGTTGGGCTTTGGCTTCGAGATTCCCTGAAAAATCCTCCCTGCCCTCCAAAACTGACCAGGCAGCTGCTGCTGAGCAAAGAGGAAATCTCAGCCCTGTGAGGGGGGGAAATGTTGCAGGGCAAAAGCAAATTCTCCATTGGCCTGGTTTCGAAGGAAATGAAAGCAGGGCATTGGGAAAAGCTCATGAGGGAAAAGAACAGGGCTGGCAGAGCTGCTGGAGCCCGGAGCACGGCTGACCTCTTTGTGAGAACAATGTCAGGCTATTTTGGCAAAATCTGTCCTGGAGTGGCAGGGAGGCCGTGGGTTGTGTTATCAGTAGCGAGGTACCGAGCTTCCCCCATTTTCTGGGCTCAGGAGCTCTCTGGAAGGGTGAAAATCCAGAACCCCTTGCCCCAGAAATTGCGGTTCTTAAGGCATTTAACTGTGATGGTCTTCCAAGGAGCGGGGCCTCATCTTAAAAAAGGTCACCTGTGGCCAGGTCCCAAGCGGGGTCAATCCAAAATCATGGATTCCCCCATTTACTCCTTATTTTTGCACGGTGCTGTCTCACTACGGACATCACCCTCCAAAAAAAAATTCCGCTGGGATCAGGTAAGGAGCAATTCTCACTGTAACAAATTCACAGCAAACCCAATTCCTGTAGCGCTGACAGGCAAATAAATACTGACCAGAGAGGTGCTGGGAAAAGAGGCCAAGCTCTTGATTTTTCACTTAAAAGTGCACAAGTCCAAAACTGCTGATTTTCTGCTGCGTGTGCTTGGCAAGGAAACCACTCCTGGACAGCTTGTGACCCTGCCTGGGCGACCTGGGATCGATCCCTCCGGAGCAAAGTGTGCTCCTGTTTACCACAGACGGATGAAAGGACTGAGGCTGGTGTTTAAAAAGTTTTAATGCTGTTTCAAAGTCCAGTGAATGTCCTCAGATTACTTGAAAATCACAGAGCTGCTTCGCAGAATTTAGCCCCGGTTCTAATCTGCAACGGGTGATTGAGATGCCATTTCCCCCCTTCATTCCCTTTGAACACACACGATTGTCCTCCAGTAAATGGAAATTGTGATTTTTCGCCACACTTCACAGTGTTAAAACTCTATACAAACCGCGTACTACTCGTACAAAAATAAGTGCTTCATGCACACATTTGTAATACTGCTTCTTGCCCTTTGCTTTGACATCTTTCTGAACTTATATAAATAGCTGAAAAAGCAGACTAAACTCACTGAACGTGGAAAGCGAGAAACACTTCCTGCCAACGCTTTGAGAGACGCTCCTGGCTGAGTTCCTCGTTGGCAAACACCACTCAGAGACAGAGACAGAAGAGGAAAAAAAAAAAAGCCACGAAATCCGTAACACTCTCGGTTATTGGGCCCTCTGTGACCAGCTGTGTCCCTTGCTGTGAAGCCAGGCGTGGCCAGCAGCAGCCACAGAGGGCTTGTAATACCTTTGGGGTCACTCATAAATAGGAGGGGTCTAACGGAGCCTCACACTGCACAGCTCACGGGGTTTGTTCCGTTCCGGGGCAAATCCAGCCAGAAGAGGAAACCCTGGGCTCCTGCAGTCACCCCTTGGCACAGGCCCTGGTGCTTGGCACAGCTCGGGGCGTGCACAGGAGAAGCTGCCCTTGGAATGGCTTCCCCTCTGCCACGTCACAGCATCTGCACCAGGTCACAGATTCGGGGCCGGATCTGTTGGGTATTGTCAGCCCGGCTGCAAATTCTTCCTCCCCAAAGGGGATTTTTTTGGTCCTGGACTGAACAAATCCAGGTTTTCTTAGCGTGCATCACGGCCTAGGGTTTATTTATGATATAGGATCAATGCTGCGGTTATCCGGCACTCGGTTCCTCCTGTATCTCCATAGCATCTTTACTCCTGCCTCCTCACCTTTATTAAGGGCTGATGCCCTCCTGCTGTGCACCAAAGGATGCCCCAGCACCCCAAAAGGGTGCACACGCACCACCAGCTCCGCTCCTCTCCAACATAAGAGGTGTCTTTGCTGCTGGCACCAAGCCTTTTCCACTAAATTAATTTTTGCTGGAATCAGAGCAGGCAGCAGCCCTGATTTAATGTGCAAAGCCAGGCAGGGCTCATTCCAACCTGGGAAAATGTTCTGTGGATATAATTTCATTCCTGCCCAGGTGCCTGCTATTACTGGGCCATAGCTGCGAGCTCTCGTGCTCTAATTAAGCAGAGAATTGGCCTTAATGAACAGCACTTTCTGTTCCTCAGGCTGGAAAATTTCCCCAGTTTTCAGGGCACGTGCCTTTCGATGGGAAATGCACAAAAATACACTGGCCTTCGCCGATCTGTGGCTGTGGCCGGGAAGGAGCAGAGTGAGAGGGAAAAACTCTGCTCAGTGCTTGTGCCCTGCTTTACAAATAAAATTAGCGTGGAAACCTGTTAAAGATCAGCCCGTTAGGCTGGGCTGTTTAGGATAAATGGGTTTTTGCCTTGGCTGTGCCAGGAAGGATTGCAAAGAGCCTTGAGGTGCCCCGTGCTGGTGGCACGGGGAGGTTCAGGGCCGGGGAGAGGCAAAGCCACGTGGCCAAGGGGCACCTCTGCCCTGCTTGGCCTGGGAAATTTTGGGGTGGGTGCAGGAGAGTTCCTGATGCATGGAGGGGTTTGCTGGGACACCCCATCCTCCCCAGTCCCCCTCACGACAGCCACGGGACCGACTGATTTCAGCACAGGGTGTTGCTTGTGAACACACACACGGTAGGTGTATAAATATATATATATAAAAAAATATATATATTTCCACCTGAGAACCTCTCCTTTCCTGGGCTGAGCTTTTGCTTTCCAGTGTGAAAAATCTGATTTTTGCACCATTTTTTTAACCTCTCCTTCCCGCCTCCCCACACCCCTTAATATCCCGTTACAAAACTAAAGACCTACAAAACTGAAACTCCGGCTATA
Source organism: Pomatostomus ruficeps (assembly GCA_013400735.1). Lineage (NCBI taxonomy): Eukaryota > Metazoa > Chordata > Aves > Passeriformes > Timaliidae > Pomatostomus > Pomatostomus ruficeps. Next base: position 14,241 of record VYZT01033071.1, on the reverse strand, counting down.
AATTAACCTTAGGCCAAGGATGAGCGTAAAATCCTGCGGGTGGAAGAATTACCAGGCTGAGATTATTTTTTTCTTTTCCTTTCTGCCTGTGCTGGGTCGCGGGGGGTTTGGTTAGAAGGCTCCGTAGCCGTCGCTCCGCGCAGCGACAGCAAAGGCGGGATATGCTTCATAGGTGGCGTAGGCGGCCAAATCCTGTCCCATCGTCACCGCCTGCTTGAGCTGCGTGGCCGTGACAGTGGCGGCTGCGTTAGCAATGGTGTAGCCTGGAGGGGAGAAAGAAGGAAAACCCCGGGATCAATGGGAATCCCTTCCAAACCCTGCAAGGATTTTTGGATGGGGATGACTTGGGCAGCAATTGGGAATAATGTAAATGAAAGAGAAAATTCACAGGAAAAATGAAAGCGTTTCCTCACCCATGGTTTGTTAAACACGGGGCTGGAGAAACGCCCCTCTCTGCTGAATATTTTCCCCTCAGGTTTTTGATTATTTCCTAGCTAATAGTGCCCCTCATGCATGGCAGGAGGAAGGCAAGGAAACAACCTGAAACAGGGGAAATCTGGGCAGGATTCGTGGAGAAAATGTAGCTCTGAGCCCTTCACAGCCGAAACACAGACAGTGCAGGACAGCTGTGGCAGGGAAACTCCCTCAGTGCAACAGCAGGGAGTAAATATTTAGTAGACAGGATTTTTTTGGGGTTTTCCCATTGGTTTCTAATGGAAAATGTGGTTTCAACGCACATTCCAAATTTTCCATGGGAAGATGTATCTGAGAATGAATCACTGGGAAAGCAGCATCGCTCGGGGCTGGCTCCTCTGAAGGCCGGGCAGAGCAGCTCGTCATCCAGACCGCAGAGTTTGGTTGTGAAAGAATCAGGAATCATGACAAAGCCTAAATCTGGGAAGAGCAGCTGGGGTATCCATCGGATCTGCTGGACCAGGCTCTGCTGCCAAGCTGCATCTCCCAGGATCCTGTCTGATCCCAGGTGGGGAATGGGATCAACTCAAGGTCAGCCACAGCCAAGGTCCTCTCGGTGGGGAAATGGGAATATTGGGCAACAGGGTGCACATGTTGCCTCACCGGAGGTGTCACTCTGGGGAAGAACATGAGGAGTTCCTTACAGCTGGAATATTGTGGCTCTCCAGAGTATTTCCTTCGCACTGGCAAAGCCAGGTGCAACGTTTCAAGCAGGAATTGAGAAATCTGGGACTTCAGGCACATCTGCCACCGTGGGGAGAGGAATGAGGTGCGCCCTGGGCACGGCCTGAGCCGAGCTTTAGCAAGCCCTGAGCGAGGAGCAGTCAGTGCACGTCCATTTGCCAGGCTCCCAGCACAAATAAGTAAGGGCGGATGAAAGAAGAGGAGAGACCCTAATTAACCAGTAAGTGGGGGCTGGATTCAATAAAGAGCCCATTTGGTCTGCACGCTGCGGAAGCTGCACAAGCCCAGACAAATTGATTTTTCTGCGGCTTTTGCGGACTCCTGTGGCAGGAAGCCGGATAGATGTTTTATTTTTTTTTTTTTTTTTTAAATCCATCCTTGAGACACTCCAAACAGCTCAGTAGTACTGACTAATGCGTTCCTCATGTGCAGCTTGGCCCGTGCTGCTGCCTCTCCATCAGCGCTGCCGTCGTGCTGGAGAGCACAGCAGAAGCAGCGCCCGGGTTTCCCAGGCCTTCCCAAGCTGTTTTGGGCAGTTGCAGCAGCTCGTGAGCACGAGTTCTCAAACTGGGAGGAAAACCTTCCATGGGGGTGTGAGAGCTGGGCCCAGATCCAGACCTTCCTGGCTGCGTCATTTCTTTGGCAGATGGAATTCTAAAAGCGTTGGTTCAGCAGGAGCTGGGGGTGCTGGGGAAGGATGGAGGGACTGCGGATGGATCAGCCACGTGTCCTTGCAGGGAGCAGGATCTCCCCCGTCCTGCTGGCATCAGGGCCAGGGAGGGGACTCCTCCCAGCTGTGCCGCTGGGGACACCACCTTTGGATCCTGCGTTGCTCCAGTTGAAGGAGACATTCACAAACTGGGAGGGGAGGAGCTGGGATGGGGCCCTGGGTGTTGGGTTCCCCATGCCTGGACACTGCCCCAACTCCCCTGGACTCAGTCAGGGCATTGACCTGCGGGGTCGGGGTCGGAGCAGAGCCCCCCACCCCAGTGCCCCCAGCCTGAGCTGCTCCGGGGTGTGGACACAGGAATTTGGGCAATCCTGGGATAGAGATAAAATCCTTCCTAGGCAATAAACTGGCACAGGGTGCCCAGAGAAGCTGGGGCTGCCCCTGGATCCCTGGCAGTGCCCAAGGCCAGGCTGGACATTGGGGCTGGGAGCACCTGGGACAGTGGGAGGTGTCCCTGCCATGGCACGGGTGGAATGATGTGATCTTTAGGGTCCCTTCCACCCCAGACCAGCCTGGAATTCTCTGATAAAGATGCCAGACACACAAGTGCCATGAGCTACTGTGGGGAGCGCAGCCAGGCTGGTCCTCAGCGGCCAAAACCCACAAGGAAGCAGCGGGAAAATGGCATTCCAGGAGATCCCTGCTGCTCAGAGCTGCCGTACCTGGAAAAGCTGGCGCTGCTGGGGGCACCTCTGCCCCCTCCACGGGAATGCCCAGGGTCTGCAGGGTGTACTCGGCCGCGTAGGTCTTGGCCTCGTCGACGTAGGCGCTGAGCTTGGGCGGCGTGAAGGGGTGGNGGGCTGGTGTCACCCTGCCCAGGGCTGGTGTCACCCCACTCAGGGTTAGTGTCACCCTGCTCAGGGCTGGCATTGCCCCATTCAGGGCTGGTGTCACCCTGCCCAGGGCTGGTGTCACCCCACTCAGGGTTAGTGTCACCCTGCTCAGGGCTGGCATTGCCCCATTCAGGGCTGGTGTCACCCTGCCCAGGGCTGGTGTCACCCCACTCAGGGTTAGTGTCACCCTGCTCAGGGCTGGCATTGCCCCATTCAGGGCTGGTGTCACCCTGCCCAGGGCTGGTGTCACCCCACTCAGGGTTAGTGTCACCCTGCTCAGGGCTGGCATTGCCCCATTCAGGGCTGGTGTCACCCTGCCCAGGGCTGGTGTCACCCCACTCAGGGTTAGTGTCACCCTGCTCAGGGCTGGCATTGCCCCATTCAGGGCTGGTGTCACCCTGCCCAGGGCTGGTGTCACCCCACTCAGGGTTAGTGTCACCCTGCTCAGGGCTGGCATTGCCCCATTCAGGGCTGGTGTCACCCTGCCCAGGGCTGGTGTCACCCCACTCAGGGTTAGTGTCACCCTGCTCAGGGCTGGCATTGCCCCATTCAGGGCTGGTGTCACCCTGCCGAGGGCTGGGATCTGCCAGGGCTGGTGTCACCCTGCTCAGGGCTGGTGTCACCCCACTCAGGGCTGGTGTCACCCTGCCCAGGGCTGGTGTCACCCCACTCAGGGCTGGTGTCACCCTGCCTAGGGCTGGTGTCACCCTGCCCAGGGCTGGTGTCACCCTGCTCAGGGCTGGCGGCACCCTGCTCAGGGCTGGTGTCACCCCACTCAGGGCTGGCATCACCCTGCTCAGGGCTGGTGGCACCCCGCTCAGGGCTGGCATCGCCCTGCCCAGGGCTGGTGTCACCCCACTCAGCAAATCCAAGCAGCCCTTCCCACAGAGCTGCCCTGCGCCCCGTGCTCTGGCTCCTCGCTGAGCCCATCGACCCTGGCTCTCCTGCTGGCTGCCACCTCCTCGCAGATCTTGTTGTGCTTTTCCAATCAAAAAAACAAAAAACGACAAAACCCTGCTGCATTTTATCTTTACAATACCCAGCCTGGGTTTTTCTTTACAATGGTTTAGGTCAGAAATGTGTAGAATCATATTTGGAGCTGGAATATCAGCATGGCCCTCCATTTCCCCACAAGGGCTATGGTTGGCTTTCTTTCTGTACAAAAAACATTTGCCTGGTTATGTCTGGCTTTCTGTAATGTTTGCACCAGCAGAGAGAGCACCAAGCATGGCAGACAGCAGTTAATTATGGTTTGTGGATGTTTTTCTCCCTATATTTTTAAAAAAAGTATTTCTATATGTATTATATATCTATATGTTTCTGTAATTATATATATATATAGGGATATATATAATAATTATACATATAATTATAGAAACAGATATAATATATAAATATACATTTAATAAATATTCTAAAATATATCTAATAAATACTTTTAAAAATAAAAGGAAACGGAGATCTGTGTGGTTGTGACTTTGAGGACAGTTCGTAGCTAAAATATAATTTAAAAAATAAAGCCTGAGCCTCAGAAACCTGCCAGCAGTGACGTACATGGTGGGGTTCTGGCTGGCGAGGGCGGGGATGGTGATTTTGTAGAGGAAGAGCTGTCTGTGATCCTGGCCGATGGCAGAGTGGAGCTGGTACACAGGCTGTCCCCAGTTGTTTTTCTGGCAGATTTCTTCTAAGATCTAGAAGGGAAAAAAAACGACAAAAAAGGGATTGGTGCTGGGGTTAATTGCTGTGCAGAAGCCTCCTCGCCCAGCTCCTGCCCCCGTGCTGAGCAGCTGCCTTCCCTCAAAGGGTTTCCGGGGAGTCCTGGCAGCTTCCTCACAGCTTAGCCAAAAATACAAAATAAATGGCAGACAGGATACTGCACCTGCCTTGAAGTGCAGGATTCATCTAAACGCTTTATACTTTAAAGATCTGTTTAATTCCTGAAATTATTCCCTGTTCAACTTGGCATCTGTGTCCTTTGGCTGATTAGATTATTTCAGTGTGCTTTTCTTTGAGCCCTCCTCAGAAACTCTGTCTCACAACTTCTGTTTCAGAGGCCCAAAGACACTCGGGTTGCATTCATCTTCTCTGCTGTGCTGCCTCCCTGCCTTACAGAGCACCAGAAGTCCAAATAGGGCTCTTTTTAAAAAGAAAAAGGGTTGTGCTTCCATCCAATTAATTCCACGTCCCTCAACAGGCAATTGCAGCTTCTGAAATGCTGAACCACGCTGCCCTCAGCCTTAGCTCAGCCGATTCCCTGGTAATTGGGAATTGCTGTCCGGAAACACTCCTGCCTTGCCTTGGCATTCCAGGCTTTTTGCTGTCCCAGCTGGGTTTGGACACCTCCCACTGTCCCAGGCTGCTCTGACTGCTTGGGCACTGCCAGGGATCCAGGGGCAGCCCCAGCTTCTCTGGGCACCCTGGGCCAGGGCCTGCCCACCCTGCCAGGGAACAATTCCTGCCCAATATCCCATCCAGCGCTGCCCTCTGGCACTGGGAAGCCATTCCCTGGCTCCTGGCCCTCCATCCCTTGTTAAATTTCTCTGTATCTTTCTCACAGCCCCTTCAGCCGCTGGAAGGCCAAAATTAGGTCACCCTGAAGTCTTGCTGTGGTCTACCTCATTTACAGCTTGCACTTCAATGGATTTAAAATTAAAATGCAAAATTTAAACCTCGGCACCGCTTTTAATTTTGCCACCACGGCTCCAGCTGAAGCCGAGCGTCTTGCAGGGTGAAATGCTTCATTACATAGTTCAGTTCTCAATTACAGCAGTTCATTTTTAAACTGGGACAACATTCGTTCTCTGCTGTCCCAGCTCCTTTATATGGATGTTGGTTTTATAAAAATTAATTTCACCTGCCCCAAGGCCCTGCAGAGCCATTCTAGAGCTTTCACACCTCTGGTGGAAGGTGTCCCTCTCCATGGCACGGGTTGGAACTAGGTGAGCTGTAAGGTCCCTTCCCACCCAAACCATTCTGGGATTCTGTGAGTTGCTGATAAAATAGAGTAAAGGGACTGCAGAATTTTGCAGGAGGGAAAATGTCCCACTACCCAGTTTTCTGGGAGAAAACCAGGATGTTTCCATAAACTTTGGCAAACTGGATGCGGTGGCAATTGAAATGTTAAAAGGGAAAGACATGCTTCAAAATTCAGGGTGAAGCTGATTTCTTGTGTTGCTCTGCACAACGTAAGGGGAAAAGAGTGGCTGTCAGAGCTGGATACTCAGAAACTCAGGGAACTTATTCTGGATTTCTCCTCAGCCCTCGTCCATCCAAGTGCATGAACACGCACAACCAAATCAAAAGCCCCCTGAGCCCGCAGAGTTTCTGCGCTAGGCTGGGTTATGTCACCACCTCTTTTCCCAGAAATTACTGGAAAATGTGCATTATTTTCCTATACACGTGCACTGTTCCTTGGTGAAGCCCCAGGGGATGTGTTTTAAGCATCATACCCAGTGTGGCTGGGAGTTCCTTTACCTGTGGGGCTCTTATGGCGCGACAGTTGGACCTGGATTGAGGCGTTTATGACAACTCCTCCGAGGCTGAGGGTGATCTTAGAGGCCTTCTCCAACCCCAGCCATCCCAAGATTCCACAAGAGTGAGCAAGGCAGGCGGACAGCGCAAAATGCAACAGGTTCTGCTCATTTCTTAGTGTCTTTTGAGGCCCAAGAATGGATTTGTGCGTCAGGCCCTGGCACAGATCCGATGAGGGGCCCGTTTTCCCACCACGACCCTCAGGACATGGACGCTCCTTTTTGGGGCACGTACCTGAGGGGCGAGTTTGATCCCTTGGGGCTTTAGCGTGACGTGGTTCATGGGGGTGAGCTCCATCCCTGGCAGGAGGTCGTAGAGCTTTTCCTCGCCCCTCTTGTCCCCCTTGAGGTGGTATCCGCGCCCCAGGCCCGGGTACGCCAGGTAGCCGCGGCCTCCCAGGCCTCGGACGCCCGCAGCCCCTACAGGTACATTCATGTAAATTTCTAGGAATGTAAGAAGGCATTAAACCGAATCAAATCACGGGAAAAAGGACCCTGATTCTTGCTGAAATGGAAAAGTTAGCCCCGCTTGCTGGGAGGACAGGGAAGCACACGGGCAGGAGGCCTCACGGAAAGGGCTGGGATTACCCAGGCTCGACACTGACACCCGTTCTTGGATACGTGAGGGGGTTTGGGGGGAAAACTGCTTCTTTCTGCCCGTTTTCCATCCCCCTGGTCAGTTTTGATTTTAGGACAGCTTTTTACCCAGCTTTGTAGCTGGAAGGCAGAGAGGGGACAGCTGGCGTCTCTTGTTACCCACCAGCGTCATTTCACCTTCTTGAAGAATTCACAGTTTGCACAATTTCATCCCTATATGAACAAAAACCCTTTTTGGTTTTCCTCCATTCCACTCCCATTTTTTTCTCAGGGAACCCTGCTTGGGAGTCTGGGGAGACCGCGAGGCAGGAGAGGAGTGAGGGATTATCACATCTGCTCCTTTCCTCGTGCAACCTTCAGAGGAGCAGGTTCACCTGTGTGGGGAAAACTTGAGGAACAAGGGATATTCCTGCTGCCCTGTCTCCTTCCTGGTGAAGGGAGAAAAATTGGCCATCATGATCCTTGCCAGACTACAAGGGTGCCACACGGGGTCCCAGCCTGCCGTGGCACTTGGCTTGGGGACGCAAGGCATCATCTTTGGCAGGAAGATCATACGACAGAGTTATTTCTTTCTGAGCCCCAAACTTGTGTCTGCACTTGCCAAATGATGCCTGCATTGACGTTTAATTTGGGGGTACCTGAGCGTGGGGATTGGATTTGCCTCCAGGCAGGGTCACCCAAGAGTTTACAGAAATACTCTCTTTTATTCACAGATTGAATTAATTGAATTAATTATTATTAAGTTAACAACCCCCCAGAACAGGCCTCCACCTCCCAGAGCACACAATGGCTCGCTTGATTTCAGTGCTGCTTCCCCACCCTGGGCCAGGGCAATGTGACTTCACTGGAAAACTCCATGGCTTTGGGTCAGAAAGCACCAGCACTGGTAAAACTTTCCCTGCGACCTTCAAAGCAAAGGGGAAACAGTGGTGGTGGTGGTGAGGGCTGGCTTTGAAGGGGGGAAAGGAAAAGCGGTTTTTCTGGGGGCAAACCCAGGAGGATTCGTGGGTTATTTACACTGGACTGAGGGCGTCCTAGAAGTTCTTTCCAGGAAAATGGTTATTTTTTTTCAGCTGGAAGATTGCCTTTGGGAAAGAGCAAGCCTAAACCCTGCGTTTTCCATCCCTTTCCGAGAGGGCTTTGGGAGCTGGGGCAAAGCCAATGCCGCCAACACGTGTACGGGGAGCCACTGGGTGTGAGGGGAATTACCTCGGACGGAGGGCGGCCGGAGGATGCTCCTGTTGCCGAGCCCCTTGGCGGCGGGGAAGTGCAGGTTGGGGATGGCCGCATAGGCCTGGGGAGCGTAGAAGACCGGGGCGCCCAGGTAGGCGGTGGCGGGGTCGTACAGGTGGCCCAGGGCGTAGGTGTAGTCGCCGTGCAGCACCGGAGCCCGGCCGCCCGTGCCGCGCGTGTACCGCACGTAGCTGTCCTTGTCCACCGGCTTGGCCAGCGTCACCTCGATCGGGGACCCGTCCAGCACCTGAGCACGGGATGGGCACAGCTGTCAGCGTGCAAAGTGGATATCCCAGTGATGGACATCCCACCTATGGAGGAACCGCCCCCGCGTCCCGACGGGATGGGAGGATGGAGGAAACCGCCCCAAAAACACCCCGGATCTCCCTCACACAGGTAGAAGGTGGCACTGGCTGGGTGAAGGCTGAGCCTGAGAGCCCCCAGCTGGGAGAGGCTCCTTCGGCAAAGCCTTCAGAAGGCTCCGCTTCCCCGCAAAGCATCCGGCACGATTCCGTGTGCTCCCGTGGAGAACAGCAGGGGCACTAAAAATAGCAGCGGGGTTAACACCTCTTTGGGAACAGCTCCGGCACTACAGCGAACGACACGCGGTGCAAGAAGGGCTGAATTCAGCCGCCTCCTCGCAGATCCGCATCCAAATTCGGAGCAGATGTTTGGGCTGACCTCGTTTGTCCCAGTTTGCCATTCACACACTGCCCTGCCAGTGTTTTTGTTGGCAGTCTGGAACAAGGATGTGAGTGTGAGCCGGGGGGGATCGTAACCCCGCCTTTCCCAGCTCTTCTTTCAGCTTTTCCTGCTTTTTTTTTCATCTGAGCAGTGAGCTAGAGCCAGGCGAACACTTAGCACAAATACAGGCAGCCAAAATACGTCGTTTGTGTACAACAGAGCTGCTGCAAAACAAATTCCGGAGCATAAAAGCAACCAGCAAAGAGAAAACTGGGATAACGCCTCCGGGAGGGTTTTGGAGCTAATAAAGCAGGTGGCTGGGTATGATATCCTGCATCCAAGGCCCGGGAATTTACATTTACAGCAGCTTTACCTTCCCATTCAAGGCCTTCATGGCCTCCACTGCGTGCTCCCTTTTATTAAAGTGCACAAAGGCGTAGTCTCTGATTTTCTTTACTCTCTCCACTGCGCCTGTGGAAAACATTGGAGTATTAGTGGGTAGTGGGGATTAGTCAGGAAACAGAGATCTGAAGGACATAACTGTGTCGGGTTATGAGGCCCTGGGGAGCAAAGGCTGAGCAAGGGTAAAGGAACAAGAGGACAGTGTCCCCTTACCTCTTTGGTTGTATATTCCACAGGAAAGTCAATATATAGTGGCTGTTCCAAGCTGAACTGGAAGGTTTTGGGATCAGCCACCATGAAGTTTCCCGTTAAACTGGAGCGGTTTCCTCCTGTCCAAACTGTTCTGTTGGACACGGCCCTTGGCCCTGTGCCTCTGTGCTGTGACAGACCGTGCACCAGCTCTGGGAACGTCCCCATGTGATCCCAGCTCCCTGCCTTGGCACCTGCACCGGAGGCAGCTTCAGGAGAGCTGGTGCTTCTGCCATGAAACGAGGAGGTTTTTCTCTGAAACACCAGCTCAGGATGTTCAGGAAGAGTGAGCAGCCAGCCCTGCCCAGGACAGAGCAGCCCAGGGGTGGGCTGGGACTGCTGGGGCAGCAGGTCCCTCCCTAAGGAACAGCCTCTCCATGGAAACAGCCTTTCCCTGCCCGTGGGGCTTCCCTGGATGCCCCAGTTCGCCTGGACACGGCCCCAGTCAGACTCTGCAGCTGAGGGCTGGCCCTGCTGGGAGCAGCCTTGGGCTGGAGAATCTTTCTTCCAGCCTCAGTCTTTCTTACACCCAATGTAGGCGAAGTAATTCAAATGTAAATGACTTCTCGTTCTTCTGTTCTAAGTCCAACCTCCACAGTTTTCCCTTTCCCTTGCCAGCTGCTCTGCTGCCAGGAACTTACACTCTGCACCGAGGAGCCTGTCTCCAAAATAACCCCCCCGGTCCTCTTCCCCACAGCCACAGCCTTCAGCCATTTCTTTAACTCCTCATCATCTCTGCTCCTGTGGCTCGGGAAGCACAACATCAGCCAGCCCAGGCTGCTGTAAAAGCCCCAGGATATCCTTTGGAAGCATGGCTAGGGGATGCTGAACAACCCCTCTGCTGGCTTCTCACCTCCTAAAGCTGAATGGGTGCACAGGGAAATGTCGTATTGCCACAGAAAGCACTCACTTAGGAAAATGCAGGAGAAAATGAATTTCTTTGGTGTTTGGGGGGTCGTTTGGGGGGTCATTAGGGGCTGCAGAGGCAGCTCTGTCCCAGCTACAACCCGAGCAGGGTGCACGTCTTGGAATGACACAGGAATGACACAGGGATGGTAAAGCAGCACTTTGTGTCCTCCCGGGACAGAGGGTGATTCTCCAAGCCTGAAGTCCTGGCAGTTAAATGCTGATGCTTCGTTTACAAGTGGAGGCTTTAATGAACTCGCTGTGCTTTGAATATCCCCCCCGCCTCCTGCAGAGCCTTCCAGGACACCAATCCTCAGCCAAAAATTCTGCCTCTGCTGGGCAAAGCATTGTGATACCCACCCTCGGGCCAGCTCCACGGAGAGCCCATCCATGGGACATCAGAGGGAATTCCAGTCCCTCCAGCACGCTGGGAGTGCACAGTCCTCCTGCTGGGAACTGCACCGGGCAGGAGGGATTTTGCTGGGATCCCTGAGGAGCAGGGGCAGGGCTTTGCAAGTCTCCAGGCACTGAATTTGGCACAGATTTGAGGGGGGACGCTTTTACTAAATCCCAGCTTGAGAGGGACAAGCAGCATTCTTGCTCCTGTCTGTGGAGCCCTCAGGAACGTGGTCACTGCTCTGGCATGGGGACGTGGGGATCATTTTTTATTGGATGACTTGATGTCAAAACCTGCCCTGGATCCAAGGTAATTTCAGGTGAATGGTGCTGAGATGTGGCTCCATGAGCGAGGCAGAGAACCAAGGCAGGGCAGTGAATAATTTCGGATCCTTTCTGCCCCTGTAATTTAAACTGCATTTTCTCTCCCCAAAGCTGAAAGCTTTGCTGCTTTAATGCACCCATTCCTGATTTTAGCCACCAGAATTAAAGCTGTCCATTAAAAAAGAAAAAAAATTCCGACACGAACGATAAAGGGAAAATGAAAGATGGTGCAGAACTTCTGTTGTTATGGTGGAAAACTTCTCAGGAGCAAAGCAGACGACTGCTACCCAAGTGTCAAAAGGGCACAAATATGTTTCTGGGGAGTGTGGGCTTGTTCAGTGCTCGGGAGCAGAACTGGGTAAATAAAAGAAGGAAACAGTTCAGGGAGTGGGATAACATAAATTTAACTCAGGGGTAAAATGGGGTCTGCAACAGCTCCATGGTGGCCAGAAGGATGAGCCAGAAACGCTGGGAGGACACAAGGAAACCCTGTGAAGACCTTTGCCTTGCAGCCCAGTCCAGAAAAAGGCGTGTGCAGAGCAGAGATGAGAAGTTAGTGGAAGAGAAATGAGGCTCTGCAGTGTATTTTAAAAAATTAATAGAAGGAAGTTCACAGGAACGAGATGAAAGGAGATTTCACATTGCCAAGCACCAGTTCCCAACGCTTAATGGACTGGGTGGCTTGCGGAGCTGCAGGAATGGGTTATTTTTACCTTGTTGGTTTGGGGTGGAATTTCCTAAAGCTGGAGCAACTCAGAAGTAAAATCTCCTTTGAAAGGCAGCAGGATTTTTATTCCCCACTAAATCTCCCTGCTTTTTTTGAAGAATCTCACCCTAAGTGCATGCAAGGTACGCCACAAAGGAATATTGAATTAAATGTAAAGCGCTAATTATTCACCAATTTACACGGGGACTGGGGGGGATGTATGAAAATGAGCGCAGGATTTAGAAAGATCAGATAAAAAGGGTTTCTATTAAACCACTCTATTTTTATCACCATCCCTCACCACAGAAGAACGCTGAAGTCACCCAGCTGCTTCACCGACTCTTTTTAAAAAAGACTGAATGGTTTTGACTAAATGATTCCAACGTGTTTTGATGACACGGGGCATCCCCGTGCAGCATTTTGGATCTCTTCCAGCTGCCAGTCATCCTCCTTCGTGGTGGTGCAGCTCGGAATTAAGCAGCCCTTAATGGGATGACATTTGGGGTGGGAGCTTTCAACAACTCCATTTCAAGCTCACGACAGTTTTTGTGGCATTTCACAGCAAAAAGCAGCCGTTTTTATGCCATTTGGCACTTTAGGAAAGGAGAAATGTTTCCATTCGCAACCCTTTTTTGGGAGGCCCAGCACGGGGGGGGCTCCTACCTGGTTTGATGCTGTTGAACTCCTTCTCGATGGTCTCCTCGGTGGTGGAGAGCATGAGGTTCCTCACGTAGAGGATCTTCACCGAGGACATGGTGTCCTCGTCCACCTCCACCTCGGGCTCGGCCCAGTCCACGGCGATGGGGTGTCCCCACAGCTGGATCCTTCCTGTAAGGGAATGGGCACGGTCACTCCTGCTCACGCCCGAGTTCACAGCAGAACCGGCCAAATCCTACAAGCACGACCCAAAAACCCCTTCCCAGCTCGAAGCACGGCTGCTGCTCCAGCTCCCTCCCAAAAGCACAGGGTCACACTTGCGATGGCCTCCTGCAAACACATTGGGAGCCTCCAGGATGGAAAAAAGCGGAACTGTGGAATAATTCCCTTTCAGCCTGCATTCCCTGGGGTGCTCCCTGAAGGGAAATATTTTAATGCACTCATAAAAATGCCTTTTGGCCGCCAGAGTTTCCTTCCCTCGATACCAGAACAGGGATCCTGCGGTCCCGGCGGGATGGAATGAAACAGAAAAAGCCAGGATGTCTCTGTGCGTGCTTGAACCCGTGCGGGTGAAGCTGCAGCAGAAAAAAGGAGGGACACGAGAAGTCCTGAGGGATGAAACAGGGCCTGGGTGTGGAAGATGAACCCAGGGGCTCTGAGCTGCTGAGAGGCAGGGAAGGAAAAGAGCAAATCAAGCCCAGTGCTGAACGCTGGGGATGGGGTTGGGCTGGTGTCCCCACCCCTCAAGGCTCAGCTCCACATTCCAAGGTACCTGATGAGAGACTTCCACTGAACCCCAGGGGGATTTTCCTAAATCCACATTTCTTTCTGCCTGCATGCGTGTGTGTTGCCATCGTAAATGGCAATGATGTATTACCAATTTTAGATTTGTCATGAAGTTAAATTTTGGTTAATTCAGATTTCTGGTTATAGAAAATTCCATTGAATTTTAGAGGTGTCAGATTAGTCCGTTTATTAAGACCTGCTGCTGCTGAGTTGATTAGATACTGTTATGAGTAATAAAGCATGATGAGATGTTGCTGTGAATAATGAACTATTTAGACCTAAACTGTTGATCCAGTCTGGCAAGTGGGTTTATTCTATCAGGACTCAACCTTTTGAATCCCTTACTTTTTCCATCCTCACCCTTTTGCCTCCCTGGTCTCCAGATGAATCACTTTAGATCGCTTTAATCTGATTTTGCTTTGTCTGCTTTATCTGTACAGTCAGGAATGGAGCGACCCCTGACACCAAACCCTGTCATGCCTTCACAAATTGATATTAAACCTGCTTTGGCCCATGCCCTGCTGCTGATTCTGTGACCTAAACCACTCGTCTGCAGCTGAGGGGGCAAAGAAAACCCTGAAAAGCATTTTGTAGAGCTATAAAGTCATCTCTGCTGGGACAACCCCCTAAGGAAGAAGTGGGAGCTCTGAAACGAGAGAGTGAGGATAGAATTTGGAGGCTTTTTGGAAGTGTCAGTGATCAAAGTGGAAAGGTGCTGTTCCCTGTGAGCACCTTGTGAAGGAGCTGGGCTTTGTGGGGTGAGGCTGAGCTGCTGTCCCAGCCTCAGCTGTGATCTCAGCCCAGCTCTCAGCCCTGATCTCAGCCCTGATTTCAGCCCTGATCTCAGCCCAGCTCTCAGCCCTGATTTCAGCCCAGCTCTCAGCCCTGCTCTCAGCCCTGCTCTCAGCCCTGCTCTCAGCCCAGCTCTCAGCCCTGATTTCAGCCCAGCTCTCAGCCCAGCTCTCAGCCCTGATCTCAGCCCAGCTCTCAGCCCTGATCTCAGCCCAGCTCTCAGCTGTGATTTCAACCCAGCTCTCAGCCCTGCTCTCA
>VYZT01033069.1:7168-19713 GCA_013400735.1 Pomatostomus ruficeps | reverse complement strand
GGAAAAGATCCATGCTTCAGCCACTACACCTGGCTGGTCAGCACTGGCAATTACCTGGGATTATATATAGACAGTTCTTCCTCAATGCTTTTAGCCTCACATCTACTTGAGAATGAGGTGACAACCACCCAGCCTTGAAACTCTGGACAGATGAATGCTCTGAGAGAAAGAACCAGGCCTTTCATCCCAACAATGAGCCTGCTAGAGGCTGTTAAGCCAGAGAGCAGACAAGGCGGATGGGAAACAGGATCACTGGTAAAGTTAGCTAAAAATCTGTGTGGAGACAAGGGAAAGAGAACCTGTCCACCAAATGCAGCATTTGGACACACAGGTATCACACAGGTATGTAGTGGCTTTAACACATTTTAGCAAAATATCTTAAAAGATATAATCCTTTTATATTGGCAAAGAAATGCCTGCAAGAATGGTTACAGTCGTATTCCTAGAGCCCCTTTTCCTTTCAGAGAATTAGTTCAAGGGGAGAAAAAATACAGGGTGAGTATATACTTGGAAGTTTTCTTCCTTCTTCTGGATTCACTGGGAATGTTGAGAGGAAATTCAGAAAAACACACTTTATAACTGAAATCATACTAGAAATTAACTTTTATGTGTTGCTCTGGCCACCTAGTGCATGTTGTAGGCATCTTCTAGGATAGTCTGTGTGAGATCTACATGTAACAGAAATGGTGGAAGCTAATGAGAAGTAAGAACTTTATATAAATCAGTTTATGAGCCAGCAGATAGATCTGAATGCACAGGTGGTGGGTGAGAAATGAATAAGCAGAAGGCCTGGGAACAGTGCCTAGTGAATTTTGGGAAGGCACTCTCAGGCACGTCTGAGTTTTCACTTGCATCCTCCATGCATGAGGCTAGAGCCCGTCCTTATGTGAAATCCAGTATCGCAGTGCCAGGATTACACTCTAGCCCAGACATATCAGGTTTTTTGAGGATGGTCATAAACAGGGACAGAAGCTTAAAGTAATCCTGCAGTGATGCAAACTCACTGTCGTGCTGCTGGCAGGAAGGCAACTGGTCTCATTATCTGCACTTTCAGCAAGTTTATGGGGACATCAAATTTCCCAAAGTGGTAGCTGATGGAGAAGGGCACTGCAGTCTCAGTGACCTTAGCAGTGTAGAAAAATGAACCAACAAAAACCTCCTGAAGTTCAGGACAGACAAATGTTAAGTTCTGTATCTTAGATGGAGCAACTCCATGCAGTGAGACACGGCCTGACTCTCCAGAGGGCAGCTCTGCACAGAATGTCCCAGTGGACATGTTGGACATGAACCAGTAGCACACCCTTGCAGCAAGGAAGGAGAACCATGGAGCAGGATGCACAACGAGCATGTCAAGCAAAGCACTATAAAGATACTCCTTTATTACACACTCATTTGGAAAACTGAGTTTTGTGCCTCCAATGCAGAAGAAACACTAGTAAACCGGACAATCTAGGAGAGGGACACTTAGATGGCTGAAGGCTGGAGCACATGATACACAGGGACAGAGACAACCAGGTTTGTTTAGCTCAAGAGGCTGAGGGTAAAACACAAGCTGCTGTCCTCACCTATGGTTAGAGAGTAGATGGAGCTAGAGCCCTCACTGCAATGCACAGCAAAAGGACAAGAGGCAAACATTGCAAAGTCCAACAAAGGAATTTTAATTGGATACAATAAACAATGTCTTCACCAGAGAGTGGTTAAGCACAGGGACAGGTACCCAGAGAAACCCCTTCCTTGGAGATTCTCAAAAGGCAGTTGCACAACGCCCTCAGCAACCTAATCAAGCCTTGATGATTACTCTGCTCTGAGCAGGGAGCTGGATCAAAGGCATCCACAAATTCCTACCAAAGTACATTTTGGTACGCCCTACATCCATATTTCCAATACTATTTCACACTGTCGTAGCTATCTCGTGTAAAATGCTGGTTTGAATGTGAATTACCATTTCATAGAAAATGTTGACATTTGCAATTACTTTTCATTGTAATTTCAATCAAACAAAAAAATTCCTTAGGAGTTAAAAAAAAATTGATTTGAGATTAAAGAAAGTTAGGCATATTCATTTTACAATTATATTTACTATTATATTTAATTAATTTTATTCATCGATTACTTTTTTAAGTAAAGGAAGGAATCTGGAAACAAAAACAGAACAAAATTAGAAAGTGAAGTCTACCAAACCCCATAACTGCATCAAGTTTGGATTCACACTGTATTACCATAGTTTGGTCCTTTACAAACTTCTGTGTAGTTACGTTTTCTCCCTCACAGATATCTTCCTGAGGTGAGGAACACCTACCTTTTCCCCCACAGATTACAACAAATGCCACACTCTAACTGTATGGTGCTTTTATGTAAGACAGGAGTAGCATTACTTACCAGCCAATCTCAGGAATTTAAGGCAACATTGCTTTAGGTTCTTTTTGTATTACCTTACCAGAAAAGCAATCAAAACAGTTGCTAATAAACTGCAAGGTTTCACAGAATAGTGTTTGTTAATTAAGTGATGTTGGGAATGCAGCCCCTCTGAAACTGGAGCATACTAAACACAAATTTAGTTCTGATTTTGGAAGCATTTCACTGAGATAATGTCTTACCTCCGCAGCATTTGTAAACATACTTTCTATCTCTCTGTAGTGTCTGAGAAGAAAACCAGGTCAGTAAGTTTACTCAGTGATAAATGCCTGAACTAAAAAAAAAAAAATAAAAATCACACTAAACTAGCTGGAATTTAACTTTTTAAAGACAAGCAGCTCTTTGGAGGAAGCAGAGAAGCAGTGCATGGGAAGTTTTGCTTAGTTCTATTTTATGAAATGACAGCATAACTTCAAAGAATTCCTCAATTTTTGTTTGGTCAAAAAGTCACAGATACTATTCTGAAAAACAGCCATGTGAAAAATCCTTCAAAATAAGAAACAAGGATAATTATTTGCAACCTGCTGCCAAATGTGTGATAGCAGTATCAAATCTGTGGTAATCCACGTCTGAACTTGGATTTTTGACTTAAGTAAAACAGGTCTGCTCTGCTCATTATTGTTACTGCCTGGCATACCTCTGCATCAGAGCATTATCGTACTACATGGCACAATTCAGTATCATCAGAAGCCCCCAGAGAGAAAGAGATAACTAGAGCACAGAAGGAAGAAGAGAAGATAACAATACATGTCGGGGATGAGATATACTCAGTAACTTCACACCTGCTCTTGCTTAGCCCGCCTTTCCTTTCAGCCACTTCTGAAATCAAGGCAGAAAACACAAATGCTGTACAAGTTTCCCCTCAATAAAAAAAAAAGCCAAAAGGCAAAAAGCATCCCTCAGAAATCTTGAGAATCATTCATATTATTAGTATACTATTAACAGTGCCAAGTCTAGAAAAGAGCCTTCTATGAAACACATCTATGTAAACAGCTAATACAAAGATGTCAATGCAGCCTTATTGACAAAGTAGGAAGTATATAACAAGTTAGACTTTGAAGTCATCTCTTTTTCCAGAAAAAAAACAAAACCAAAAACCACTAGAAGGAGCATGTGTGCGTGTGTGTGCGTTGCGCAGTAGAGCTGGCTTCTAAACAGATGGCAAAAGTAAGAGGTAGTTCTGAAACACCAGAGCTAACGAAGCCCATGTACCTACAGATCAACAGCTCATGGGTGATTGACTTCAGTGTGCAAACAGGTGCAAGAGCAAAGAGTAACATTTTCCTATCATAAAGGAAGAAGACTCTCTCCCCCTTTTTCTTCCTAGGTAACAAGCATGAGGTTCCTGCACAGAGGGAACGTTGCCCATCAGTTACCTATTCCATCCAACCCTCAATGATGGGGTGTTTCAGCTTCCAGTCTCTGTTAAATTATACTGAAGCTGCTCACATACTCAGATTTATTGCTGGGACAGGGACGGAAACCTTAAGACACAGGTGCACTCATGTGCAACAGAACCATCTCCTTCTAAAACCTCTTCTTCAGTTCAGGGATAATGGAGTCTGAGGTTGCAAATACTTTTTTTTAAGTCAAGGATAAAAGATTCTAATACTGTATCATCTCTTCTATGGAAACATAAGTTCTTCCAGATATCCTGAATCTCTGTTCTTAAGGAGACAAAGTACGGATCTTTGAGGACTTAGAGCCTTCTGCAGCACCTAAGTAAAGATATTTACAACAGTAAGCTCAGTCAAGCTTGTATTTCAATCATATACCAGTAGGCATAAAAATCCAAAGTTTTGCTAATTCCTAGTCACCTGATACAAAGTTTTTCTAATGACTGTCCTTTCTTCTTTTCTATGTATTGCTGAAAGACTAGTTTTTCTGTATTACAGATTAGCTACTGTTTATCAGTATGATTACAATTTATTCACCCAGGTCAAACAGAAATTCACATTCATTATTAGACAAAATTCTGATAAGTCTTTGCAACCTGCATTTCTTTATCTGTACTTCTCTGGAGCTGAAACTTGATAAACATCAGCTGCAAGACTCCACTACAACTCGTACATGAAACACTAGGAATACGAGCATGAATATCCAACACACTCGTGATAATAATTAAAATAATCACAACTTGGAAATATACAATAGAGAAATCTGGGTTTTAATGAAGTACAAGGAATATAAAACTACGGATGTTTCAGCTAGTTGAATCCAACTAAAGTATCACCAGAGGTAAACTGACACAAAATATAAAGCCAAGAAAGGGTGGGAAGTTAATTTGTGCAAAACTAGAGACATTAGACTCTTTTGACAGTGAATGCAAAAATCCATGATACAGGCTATGGCACTCCCCAGGCAGGCCTGCTAGGCCGAGGGCCTGAAGGAGAGCCACACAAAGAACACACAGACGCAGCAGGAGAGAGAGCAGGAAGAGAGAGGGCAGAGCCCTCCGACTTTATTTGATATGTTTTCACACATCACCGTGGATTGGAGGTAGAAATCACTACCTCCTATAATTCACTTGGTCAAAGTATTTGTCAATCATATTTCTCCACCTAGTATACTGGAATCCGTAAACACAGCTACAATTTAGGAAAACATATATAATAGTGAGAAAACAAGTCATGGCCATGAGAGAGAAAGTCTAACAAGAAAACACTGAACACTGCAAAGTCAGGGCAACAACAGGCCATTCTAGAAAACAAGCAAGTCCACCACTGTCAAAACAGCCAACATTTTTATACTCAGTTCAACTAAATGTATTAAAATGTATTTAAATGTATTAAAAATTTATCAAAAGGCTGTACAGCAAAAAGCCTTTCCTGCATCACTTTTCCAAGATCGTCATCAATTCTGGTCTTTAGAAGCAGCAGGACACCAAAAAAGCAAAAATATGGAAGGCTTTAAATGGAATTATTTGATGTGGGAAAACAGCTTTTAGGGACTGGATGTGTTTCAAAGAAAATTGTTTCCTGCTGTATTAGAAAACAGTCAAACAGTGTATTAGAAAAAAATAGTAAAAAAGAGGTTACCTACTTTGATATTATGGTTATTCCTTATTCCTTACCCTCACACTATTTTAGACTATTCCGTTCCTTTTCCTTTGAGCATTACAAATTAGCTCAGCACAGTCTCTTCACAGGGTCAGCAGAACAACTGACCTGCATTTGGTCTTTTTTTTTTTTTACATTTTTTCCCTTAAAATGAAATTGCTGACTGTACAGATTTTATCTTCTTGCTAAGCAAAGCATTTAAGTGAGAGATCCTTATCTCCACCTTTTGAAGTGGTGAGCTAACCCCCCTACTTGCTTTATTTTCCCTTGTGTTTTAACTTTCCTTCCATATGCAGAGGTGAATGATTTATGGATCCTTTTCCCTTTGATATACGATTTATTTGTATCCATTTCCACCAATTTAGTGTTCTGCTACCCCACTGCCTTTGAGTCTCCAAAATTCCCTGTTCCTCAACTTCCAAACCTCTGAAAACATAACCTTCCTACTATTACATTTTCTAAGATAATTTCCAGTTCCTGCTCCAAGTCTTCTATCTTTCCCTCCACATTTATACTAGGTACTACAGCATAAGCACAGCTCAAAACAATTCCCTCTATAGCCCTGAAATCACATTCCTTATTCTTGTTTTTGTTCTGAACAGTTCAGTCTTTTTGGAAGTAATGCTAATTTAGAACTGCTTTAAGGAAGGTGGTTAGAAAGGCTGATTCCACAACATGCAGTTAGCACTTCTATCACGGCTGCATAACTAAGAATATTGTTTTCCCATGACAAGCTGATATTCAGCCAGGACTCAATATGAACAGCAGGCTAAAATAATTCTATCCATCTTCAAGACCATATTAGCAGTGAGAAATGCTAATGCACAAATAAGTAGATACCTTTAAAAAGAGAAGGAACAGCTGTGTGACTGTCCAAAAGGAAAATAATGAACATCCAGAAGTAAACTGAAGTGACTGTTTGAAGCAACAATTAGCATGTCCTGTTGTTTAAAATGCAATCATTGCTTTTCATTTAATTCTCCTTGAAAGAGTCTGGACCTGCAGTCAAAGAATCACAAAACATCCTGAGTTGGAAGGGACCCACAAGGATCACTGAAGTCCAACTCCTGGCCCTGCACAAGACAGGCCCAAGAATCACACCATGTCACTGAGGGTAAAAAATGTCTTTGACAGTCACGCAATTATTCTTTTTAAAATCAGTTAGATATCAATTCACATTGTTCCTTAAGTGCAGTTTGAAAAATCAAGCAGACTTGTATAACTTTTATGTATAATGAGCACTGAGTAAAGTTTACCTTGCATTCAGGAAATAAATAAATCCAGCTATTTTTCTGGAGTTAACAGAAGAACATGACCATCTCAGCACCGGTACCTCAGTTTTATTTCAACAAGGACATTGGTTACCTTCTCATGTTCGTGAACCTGATTTTGTCTCTCCTGTCCACAAAAAAAATCTTCTAGCATAAAATTATATAGCAATGTATAGTATGGAAGAATCTGGTTTCAACTGTCAAATGGCATTTACCCAGAAATATTATTATATATGAAAGCCACAAGTATAATGTGTTAGCTGTGGTATGCTGGAAGAGGAAAAAATACAGTTAAGACTGTTTCTATTTCCATATACAACTTTTATTGCAATACCTGTATTCTAAGTGTACAGATACAAATATAAAATGACCCACGGCAGGCTTTAAAGCTGCCCAAATAGCAAACTGAGAAATTAATTCAGTATTACAGCCAAAGTTGATAGGACTTCAACAGGTGATAGGAAGCTTCCCCAGTCTCTCTCCAAGAACAATCAGGATCCACCATAGTTTTGGTCCAAGATGTATGCTTTAAGTTGGCAGCTGAGTCTAGGAACGAGTGTATTTACCCCAGATGTGCAGCATAAACACAGAAGCAATAAAAAGAAGACTCATGACCAAAACTGGAACAGGTCCACTAAAAATAAAGAGAAAATGCATTAACATAAAAAAGAAGTCTGTCTTGCCCAAAGGCCAGTCATTATCAGCCAGGTGAGCTCAACAGTTCGTAAGAAATTTTACCAGAGCTCTTCTTCCCTTCACACAGAAATACCTTAAAGCACATAGAAATGAGACAGCCATCTCTATCAAAAACTGCTGCTGCTGCTGCCACTGTTTTTAAAGACAGTTCTACACACCCTAAATGTTGCATAAAAAACCACAACAGAGTAACAAAAACCCCACCTGTTTAAAAAGCCATTAATAGTTCATTATTACGCACCACTGTTTTCACAGTCTCTGGAAAAGTATTCTCTGTGTTTACTACTCAGATAGCCACTTGAGCAGAGATGCAGTCCGATACAAAAACCAAGAGAGTCCTCTAGCGGTTACTAAAATTTTGGCATAAAATTTTCATTAACTGTTTTATTTTAGGGGTTTTATTTCATTTGAAAACAATGGCAGCAGTTGGGTGAGAGACAGGGACTTCTGCCTTCTTGAAAAACATATACCAAGTGGCAAAGCTACATCATTAAATCTTTACCTAAAATGAATAAATTAATAGTTTTCTTCCTTCTTACTTTTATATATTGTTTAGAAATTGTATAGTGATGCTTTTAAAAAAAACAGGGTAATTTTAGGGTGCATGTTGATAGCTTCAATCGGCTGTTTCATGCTGTTCTGAGATACAACAATTACATAACTACACACACTCAACACTCCTTCATACAATCTCATTTCTGACTTTCAACATGTTATTAGGAAATCTATTATCCAATTATCCAGCCTGTGTTATCCTCCATGATACTGTTTATAAGAATGTAAATGCTACCTAAATACAAAGTAAAAAAAAGGAAACTGAAAAGGGATTCAAAGAGTTTACTGTCATATTTTCTATGAGATCATGATCCACATACTTCAAATGTTCATAACTGTAATCTTACACTGAGTTTTAAAACTCAATTATTATTTACCATATTTAGACTTATTTGGGTATGGAGAACCCTGAACACAGACATAAAGCATTTCGCAAATAAACCAATAATGAAATAAACCAAGTCTACATACATGGTGACTACATAAGCAACCCCCTAAAGGGGTATCTTTCACTAGGCAACAGAATGTAATTCTCAAACCCCCTAATTTTATACACATTTCTACATTTAAAAAAGTATATATTCTAATAATTTATATTTATTTATAGATATTTATACATGCAATTTTATATCCTACATAACATAAATCATAATCATATTAGGTGTAGAAAGTCCTTACACTATATCTGAATTACTATTTAATTCATTTGAGCCTTTAGCAGTAGGAATATGTAAGCTGCTCTGCCAAGGGCACACAGGAACAAAGGAGCACCACTAATCAGAACAGAACTACCTGGAAATAAACAGTGGGGACTGATGGTGTGTTCAGTGTTGACACTGAACCTTTTAGAGAATAATCAGCTGTCCAATACTGACACATACACCTCATGTCCTCCAGTCCCAAAGAAAACCTACTGAAACCCTGTGATTCTCCTCCACACACCTGCACCTTCTCAGCCCACCACAAATAAACAGATGGATTCAGACACCTCCGAAGATTTGGTACTGTGCATTCTCAGAATGCCTTTCATAGGGCTGCACATTGTACCACAAGCCCAATTTGACTTTCTGTCCACAGGAAACGCTGCCTATAGCTCTTCAAGCAGGAAAGCCCTAGACAAGATACAGGAATCACAGGTACCAAGTGACCCAAAAAGAGAAGGAAGTTTGGGTTTAGTTTTCTTTTCAAAGCATGTAATCTCCAAGCTTTAAAGAGAAAAATACCATATCCCCTCTCAGCCAAATCCCCCACAACTTGCTTTTGCTAAAAGTTGTTTTTGAAGGCATACACATCTTGAAGCATCTTGTAATGCAGATAAAGGATCTTTCCTGGGGGGAACCAACTTGTCTAATCAACATATTTATTATTTTGGATGTTGCAAAATACCCAAAGCATCAATATAATTCTGCACAATATAAAATATACAAACTTTTTTATCTAGAGCGAAATTCCCCTTATTGTAGCTAGTATGAATTAACCTTTTCTCATGTAGTTTTATGTAATTTTTCATACCAATTTTAAGAGCTTGCATTTTAAACAAAATGAAAAAACACCAAAAAAGCCCACCTACCACCATTACCAGGCTAAGCTTTCACAATGCTTTATGCAGCAGTGATCACAGCCATTTATAAAAACAACTTCAGCTGAAGCACTTGACTGAGGCAATCACAAACCCTCGATAATCCATTCTCACTTTAAACCCTACTAAACAGGACAGAGGTCATAACAATTGGTTGCTATGGGGAAAAAAAATGAAGAAAAATACATGGAAAATCGTAAATAAAAATGTTGCTACCAAGCCATGGCTCAGGAAAATGTTACATCTACCATGGGGCAATTTGTAAAATCAACTCATTTTTATAGATTTGATTCTTCCATGAAAAGTCTGACCATACAGTTACCCAAAGCAGCTTCCAAGAAAACCACTCCCAGTGCTCCAAAACCTTAAAATTTGGAACCACTGTGTTGTAATACAGATAGATGGGAAAATCTCTTTACTGATCTGCTTGCACTGAAGATGAGAACAACTGAGTGGCCATTCAGCACCAAAAGTGAAATCAAAGGATTCACAAGGAAACTTAGCAAAATCGTTACAGCTTGTATCACAAGTCTATTAAAAAAATCATAATGCCCTTCTGGCTTTTTTCTGTTTGGTTTAATTCATTTTTAAATTGAAATTTAGTAGACCAAACAACAGAGAAAACAGCTGCCCTGCCTATCTGCACGGATTTGCTCTAGAACACTATCGCTACTCATTGTCTTTTCTTTGCCTTGCCTCCTTTCTGGACTCAGAATGAAGTAGGCAAGGCAGAACAGCACCACTTTGGTGGTTTACTGGATACATTTTGTTTTTTAAAGTATCAAGCACATATGAAAATGAAAACACGTAAGACAGCTTCAAAGGAGCAATTACTCGTGGAACTATCACTAAGTAGCCTACCACCAGCCCTTCCCCAAATGTCCTGTTTGTGCAGCCAGCAGCAGCCCTCTTAAAGAACTCCAAAAGAAAACGTCACTGGATTTGAGAAAAAAACCCAAGCAACCGGGTCAGCCCTGAGCATCTCAAGACTTTTCAACCCAGCAAGAACAAGAGGTCATGAACTGTAATTCAACAATAAGCACAAATACCCACTCAGGATATAACTTAGCATGCACTCATCAGCTGAAATACACCTTCCACCTTTGTTACCCAAGTATTAGGCTGCAAAGTCTGTTTGGAGAAGTCATCTGCATGACTCAAACTGGTCCAAAAAGTAAAAACATGGGCTCTCTTTATAGTTTAAGGGATACTACTAGGTATTTGACCATAACCTTGGAAAATTCACCTTGTAAAAATGGAGATATACAAGGTATTGGTGTGCCATTTGCTAGGCAAGTTCAGCTAAAGTAATTTATCTGCAGGTTTTAATAAAAACACCCGAGATTATGCAAGCATATGGTATATCAGTTATATTGTATTTTCAAGGGGTGCACAGGATCACAGCACAGCTACATAAAACAAAACCCAAAATTTTTACTTAAAAGAGAATGAAAACATGCACACAGATGCCTAAATTCACTGAGACAAGTGATCTTCCTTAACTTCAAAGTGATTGCTCGCAGTCTTCAAAGACCACTTAGGGTAAGGCTTGGCAAATACATAGTATAACTTGTACCTACCCACTGTAACTTTAAAAACTACTTCTCCAGGGTTACAGATTAAATATGTCATCCCAGCCATCAACTCAGCAAGTTTTCCCATGCACACCAGAACACTGACAGATTATTATTAATTCAAAGACTCGAAGACTACGTAAGCAGGGGAGCTCCACAGCCCCCAAAACCTGCCACCACCTGCTAACCCAACTTACACTTTGAGCCCTGGAGAGTCCTCAGTGTAGAACCGCCACATCCCACCTGTCCCTGTGGACGTGGCACGGCCTGCACTCCTTGTCCCACAGCTAGCATTTTTCCTTTAATGGACGACAGAAGGAAACAAAGACCAAACAACACGTTAGTACCCCACCAGTTTCCAGGACCAAGCAGCCCAAGAGACTCTGCGAGAACAATACACTTCACAGAATCAATCAGGTCAGAAAAAACCTCTAAGATCATCAAGTCCAAGCTATGACCCAACACCACCATATCAACCAGACCATGGCACTGAGTGCCACATCCAATCTTTCCTTAAACGCCTACAGGGACAGCGACTCCACCACCTCCCTGGGCAGCCCATTCCAATGTCTAATCGCCCCTTCCTCCTGATGTCCAAGCTAAACATCCCCTGGCGTAGCTTAAGACTTGTGCTCTCCTATCCTGTCACTGGTTGTCTGGGAGACGAGACAGATCCTCACCTGGCTACAGCCTCTTTTCAGGTGGTTGTAGAGTGATAAGGTCACCCCTGAGTCTCCTCTTCCCCAGGCTAAAGAGCCCCAGCTCCCCCGGCCGCTCCTCACAGCGCCTGTGCTCCAGACCCTTCCCCAGCCCCACTGCCCCTCTCCGGACCCGCACCAGCCTGTGCTGCCACGTCAGCAGAAGGCACCAGCCCGGGCAGCCCGGCGAGCCGAGCGCATGGCGGAGGCAAGAGCTGCCCCCGCCAGGGAGCCGCGGCGGGCACCCACCTCTGCCGGACGGTGGATCCCGCGGCGCGGGGAGCCACAGCCTTGCTGGGGGAGCGGCCGGAGGAGCCGACGCTGGTGGCGCTGGGGTTGGGCCCGGGCTGCGGAGAGAGGAGAGAAGCGGGAGGGGGTGAGAGGCGGCGGGCACTGCCGGCGGGGAAGGGGCGCCTCGGCCGCCCCCCGCCTCGGGCAGCCCCTCACCATGGCGGCGGCGCTGGCTCGGGCTCGGCGCGGTCTCACACACACTCCGCTACAGCCGCTACGGCCACGTCCCTGCCCGCATCAGGCCCCGCCCCCGCGCCGCGCACCCCGGGACCAGGCGGCTTCCCGGGATAATGCCTGAGCAGCACCGGCCCCTTATCCCTGTGCCCCTCGCTCGGCGGCCGCTGTCCGAGACCGCTGCCCCGCAGGCCGCCTCGGTCGCGCCCGCTCCCTGCGCAGCGGCCGGGCCG